>CM036242.1:702457-765964 GCA_020698575.1 Bostrychus sinensis
TCTCTGCTGTCCTCTGCTGGTCTCTGCTTGGTCTCTGCTGGTCCTCTGTTGGTCTCTGTTGGTCTCTGCTGGTCTCTGCTGCCCTCTGCTGGTCTCTGCTGGTCTCTGCTGGTCTCTGCTGGTCTCTGTTGGTCTCTGTTGGTCTCTGCTGGTCTCTGTTGGTCTCTGGTGCCCTCTGCTGGTCTCTGTTGGTCTCTGGTGCCCTCTGCTGGTCTCTGTTGGTCTCTGCTGCCCTCTGCTGGTCTCTGTTGGTCTCTGTTGGTCTCTGCTGCCCTCTGCTGGTCTCTGTTGGTCTCGGTTGGTCTCTGCTGCCCTCTGCTGGTCTCTGCTGGTCTCTGTTGGTCTCTGTTGGTCTCTGCTGGTCTCTGTTGGTCTCTGTTGGTCTCTGCTGGTCTCTGCTGGTCTCTGTTGGTCTCTGCTGCACTCTGCTGGTCTCTGCTGCCCTCTGCTGGTCTCTGCTGGTCTCTGCTGGTCTCTGTTGGTCTCTGTTGGTCTCTGCTGGTCTCTGCTGCACTCTGCTGGTCTCTGCTGCCCTCTGCTGGTCTCTGCTGGTCTCTGCTGGTCTCGGTTGGTCTCTGCTGCCCTCTGCTGGTCTCTGTTGGTCTCTGCTGGTCTCTGTTGGTCTCTGGTGCCCTCTGCTGGTCTCTGCTGGTCTCTGTTGGTCTCTGCTGCCCTCTGCTGGTCTCTGCTGCCCTCTGCTGGTCTCTGCTGGTCTCTGCTGGTCTCTGTTGGTCTCTGTTGGTCTCTGCTGGTCTCGGTTGGTCTCTGCTGCCCTCTGCTGGTCTCTGTTGGTCTCTGCTGGTCTCTGTTGGTCTCTGGTGCCCTCTGCTGGTCTCTGCTGGTCTCTGTTGGTCTCTGCTGGTCTCTGCTGGTCTCTGCTGCCCTCTGCTGGTCTCTGTTGGTCTCTGCTGCCCTCTGCTGGTCTCTGCTGCCCTCTGCTGGTCTCTGCTGGTCTCTGCTGGTCTCTGTTGGTCTCTGCTGGTCTCTGTTGGTCTCTGGTGCCCTCTGCTGGTCTCTGCTGGTCTCTGCTGGTCTCTGGTGCCCTCCGCTGGTCTCTGCTGGTCTCTGTTGGTCTCTGTTGGTCTCTGCTGGTCTCTGTTGGTCTCTGCTGGTCTCTGTTGGTCTCTGCTGGTCTCTGTTGGTCTCTGTTGGTCTCTGCTGGTCTCTGCTGCCCTCTGTTGGTCTTTGCTGCCCTCTGTTGGTCTCTGCTGGTCTCTGTTGGTCTCTGCTGGTCTCTGTTGGTCTCTGTTGGTCTCTGCTGGTCTCTGTTGGTCTCTGCTGGTCTCTGCTGGTCTCTGTTGGTCTCTGCTGGTCTCTGTTGGTCTCTGTTGGTCTCTGCTGGTCTCTGCTGGTCTCTGTTGGTCTCTGTTGGTCTCTGTTGGTCTCTGTTGGTCTCTGTTGGTCTCTGTTGATCTCTGCTGGTCTCTGTTGGTCTCTGCTGGTCTCTGCTGGTCTCTGTTGGTCTCTGCTGGTCTCTGTTGGTCTCTGTTGGTCTCTGTTGGTCTCTGTTGGTCTCTGCTGGTCTCCGTTGGTCTCCGCTGGTCTCTGCTGGTCTCTGCTGGTCTCTGCTGGTCTCTGTTGGTCTCTGTTGGTCTCTGTTGGTCTCTGTTGGTCTCTGCTGGTCTCCGTTGGTCTCTGCTGGTCTCTGCTGGTCTTTGCTGGTCTCTGTTGGTCTCTGTTGGTCTCTGTTGGTCTCTGCTGGTCTCTGTTGGTCTCTGTTGGTCTCTGCTGGTCTCTGTTGGTCTCTGTTGGTCTCTGTTGGTCTCTGCTGGTCTCTGTTGGTCTCTGTTGGTCTCTGTTGGTCTTTGCTGGTCTCTGTTGGTCTCTGTTGGTCTCTGTTGGTCTCTGCTGGTCTCTGTTGGTCTCTGCTGGTCTCTGTTGGTCTCTGTTGGTCTCTGTTGGTCTCTGCTGGTCTCTGTTGGTCTCTGTTGGTCTCTGCTGGTCTCTGTTGGTCTCTGTTGGTCTCTGTTGGTCTCTGCTGGTCTCTGTTGGTCTCTGTTGGTCTCTGCTGGTCTCTGTTGGTCTCTGCTGGTCTCTGTTGGTCTCTGCTGGTCTCTGTTGGTCTCTGTTGGTCTCTGCTGGTCTCTGTTGGTCTCTGTTGGTCTCTGCTGGTCTCTGTTGGTCTCTGCTGGTCTCTGTTGGTCTCTGCTGGTCTCTGTTGGTCTCTGTTGGTCTCTGCTGGTCTCTGTTGGTCTCTGTTGGTCTCTGCTGGTCTCTGTTGGTCTCTGCTGGTCTCTGTTGGTCTCTGCTGGTCTCTGTTGGTCTCTGTTGGTCTCTGCTGGTCTCTGTTGGTCTCTGCTGGTCTCTGTTGGTCTCTGCTGGTTTCTGTTGGTCTCTGTTGGTCTCTGTTGGTCTCTGCTGGTTTCTGTTGGTCTCTGTTGGTCTCTGTTGGTCTCTGCTGGTCTCTGTTGGTCTCTGCTGGTCTCTGTTGGTCTCTGCTGGTCTCTGTTGGTCTCTGTTGGTCTCTGCTGGTCTCTGTTGGTCTCTGCTGGTCTCTGTTGGTCTCTGCTGGTCTCTGTTGGTCTCTGTTGGTCTCTGCTGGTCTCTGTTGGTCTCTGTTGGTCTCTGCTGGTCTCTGTTGGTCTCTGCTGGTCTCTGTTGGTCTCTGCTGGTCTCTGTTGGTCTCTGTTGGTCTCTGCTGGTCTCTGTTGGTCTCTGCTGGTCTCTGTTGGTCTCTGCTGGTTTCTGTTGGTCTCTGTTGGTCTCTGTTGGTCTCTGCTGGTTTCTGTTGGTCTCTGTTGGTCTCTGTTGGTCTCTGCTGGTCTCTGTTGGTCTCTGCTGGTCTCTGTTGGTCTCTGCTGGTCTCTGTTGGTCTCTGTTGGTCTCTGTTGGTCTCTGTTGGTCTCTGCTGGTCTCTGTTGGTCTCTGTTGGTCTCTGTTGGTCTCTGCTGGTCTCTGTTGGTCTCTGTTGGTCTCTGCTGGTCTCTGTTGGTCTCTGTTGGTCTCTGTTGGTCTCTGTTGGTCTCTGCTGGTCTCTGTTGGTCTCTGTTGGTCTCTGTTGGTCTCTGTTGGTCTCTGCTGGTCTCTGCTGGTCTCTGCTGGTCTCTGTTGGTCTCTGCTGGTCTCTGTTGGTCTCTGTTGGTCTCTGTTGGTCTCTGCTGTCCTCTGTTGGTCTCTGCTGGTCTCTGTTGGTCTCTGTTGGTCTCTGCTGGTCTCTGTTGGTCTCTGTTGGTCTCTGTTGGTCTCTGCTGGTCTCTGTTGGTCTCTGCTGGTCTCTGCTGGTCTCTGTTGGTCTCTGTTGGTCTCTGTTGGTCTCTGTTGGTCTCCGTTGGTCTCTGCTGGTCTCTGTTGGTCTCTGCTGGTCTCTGCTGGTCTCTGCTGGTCTCTGTTGGTCTCTGCTGGTCTCTGTTGGTCTCTGTTGGTCTCTGTTGGTCTCTGCTGCCCTCTGTTGGTCTCTGCTGGTCTCTGTTGGTCTCTGTTGGTCTCTGCTGGTCTCTGTTGGTCTCTGTTGGTCTCTGCTGGTCTCTGTTGGTCTCTGCTGGTCTCTGTTGGTCTCTGTTGGTCTCTGTTGGTCTCTGTTGGTCTCTGCTGGTCTCTGTTGGTCTCTGTTGGTCTCTGCTGGTCTCTGTTGGTCTCTGCTGGTCTCTGTTGGTCTCTGCTGGTCTCTGCTGGTCTCTGTTGGTCTCTGCTGGTCTCTGCTGGTCTCTGCTGGTCTCTGTTGGTCTCTGCTGGTCTCTGTTGGTCTCTGCTGGTCTCTGTTGGTCTCTGCTGGTCTCTGTTGGTCTCTGCTGGTCTCTGTTGGTCTCTGTTGGTCTCTGCTGGTCTCTGCTGGTCTCTGTTGGTCTCTGCTGGTCTCTGCTGGTCTCTGCTGGTCTCTGTTGGTCTCTGCTGGTCTCTGTTGGTCTCTGCTGGTCTCTGTTGGTCTCTGCTGCCCTCTGTTGGTCTCTGCTGGTCTCTGCTGGTCTCTGTTGGTCTCTGCTGCCCTCTGCTGGTCTCTGTTGGTCTCTGCTGCCCTCTGCTGGTCTCTGCTGGTCTCTGTTGGTCTCTGTTGGTCTCTGTTGGTCTCTGTTGGTCTCTGCTGGTCTCTGTTGGTCTCTGTTGGTCTCTGTTGGTCTCTGTTGGTCTCTGCTGGTCTCTGTTGGTCTCTGCTGGTCTCTGTTGGTCTCTGCTGCCCTCTGCTGGTCTCTGTTGGTCTCTGCTGGTCTCTGTTGGTCTCTGTTGGTCTCTGTTGGTCTCTGCTGGTCTCTGTTGGTCTCTGCTGCCCTCTGCTGGTCTCTGTTGGTCTCTGTTGGTCTCTGCTGGTCTCTGTTGGTCTCTGCTGGTCTCTGTTGGTCTCTGCTGGTCTCTGTTGGTCTCTGCTGCCCTCTGCTGGTCTCTGTTGGTCTCTGTTGCCCTCTGCTGGTCTCTGTTGGTCTCTGTTGGTCTCTTTGGTCTCTGCTGGTCTCTGTTGGTCTCTGTTGGTCTCTGCTGGTCTCTGCTGGTCTCTGCTGGTCTCTGTTGGTCTCTGCTGGTCTCTGCTGGTCTCTGCTGGTCTCTGTTGGTCTCTGTTGGTCTCTGTTGGTCTCTGCTGGTCTCTGCTGGTCTCTGTTGGTCTCTGCTGGTCTCTGTTGGTCTCTGTTGGTCTCTGTTGGTCTCTGCTGGTCTCTGTTGGTCTCTGCTGGTCTCTGCTGGTCTCTGCTGGTCTCTGTTGGTCTCTGTTGGTCTCTGCTGGTCTGTGCTGGTCTCTGCTGGTCTCTGTTGGTCTCTGTTGGTCTCTGCTGGTCTCTGCTGGTCTCTGCTGGTCTCTGTTGGTCTCTGCTGGTCTCTGTTGGTCTCTGTTGGTCTCTGCTGGTCTCTGCTGGTCTCTGTTGGTCTCTGTTGGTCTCTGTTGGTCTCTGTTGGTCTCTGCTGGTCTCTGTTGGTCTCTGTTGGTCTCTGCTGGTCTCTGTTGGTCTCTGTTGGTCTCTGCTGGTCTCTGTTGGTCTCTGTTGGTCTCTGCTGGTCTCTGCTGGTCTCTGTTGGTCTCTGTTGGTCTCTGCTGGTTTCTGTTGGTCTCTGTTGGTCTCTGTTGGTCTCTGTTGGTCTCTGCTGGTCTCTGCTGGTCTCTGTTGGTCTCTGCTGGTCTCTGTTGGTCTCTGTTGGTCTCTGCTGGTCTCTGCTGGTCTCTGTTGGTCTCTGTTGGTCTCTGTTGGTCTCTGCTGGTCTCTGCTGGTCTCTGTTGGTCTCTGCTGGTCTCTGTTGGTCTCAGCTGGTCTCTGCTGCCCTCTGTTGGTCTCTGCTGGTCTCTGTTGGTCTCTGTTGGTCTCTGCTGGTCTCTGCTGGTCTCTGTTGGTCTCTGCTGGTCTCTGCTGGTCTCTGTTGGTCTCTGCTGGTCTCTGCTGGTCTCTGCTGGTCTCTGTTGGTCTCTGTTGGTCTCTGCTGGTCTCTGCTGGTCTCTGTTGGTCTCTGTTGGTCTCTGTTGGTCTCTGCTGGTCTCTGTTGGTCTCTGCTGGTCTCTGCTGGTCTCTGTTGGTCTCTGTTGGTCTCTGTTGGTCTCTGCTGTTCTCTGTTGATCTCTGCTGGTCTCTGCTGGTCTCTGTTGGTCTCTGTTGGTCTCTGTTGGTCTCTGTTGGTCTCTGTTGGTCTCTGTTGGTCTCTGTTGGTCTCTGTTGGTCTCTGCTGGTCTCTGTTGGTCTCTGTTGGTCTCTGCTGGTCTCTGCTGGTCTCTGCTGGTCTCTGTTGGTCTCTGCTGGTCTCTGCTGGTCTCTGTTGGTCTCTGTTGGTCTCTGTTGGTCTCTGCTGTTCTCTGTTGATCTCTGCTGGTCTCTGCTGGTCTCTGTTGGTCTCTGTTGGTCTCTGTTGGTCTCTGCTGGTCTCTGTTGGTCTCTGTTGGTCTCTGCTGGTCTCTGCTGGTCTCTGCTGGTCTCTGTTGGTCTCTGTTGATCTCTGCTGGTCTCTGCTGGTCTCTGCTGGTCTCTGTTGGTCTCTGTTGGTCTCTGCTGGTCTCTGCTGGTCTCTGTTGGTCTCTGTTGGTCTCTGCTGCCCTCTGCTGGTCTCTGCTGGTCTCTGCTGGTCTCTGTTGGTCTCTGCTGCCCTCTGTTGGTCTCTGCTGGTCTCTGCTGGTCTCTGCTGTTCTCTGTTGATCTCTGCTGGTCTCTGCTGGTCTCTGTTGGTCTCTGCTGCCCTCTGTTGGTCTCTGCTGGTCTCTGCTGGTCTCTGCTGTTCTCTGTTGATCTCTGCTGCCCTCTGCTGGTCTCTGCTGGTCTCTGTTGGTCTCTGCTGTTCTCTGTTGGTCTCTGCTGGTCTCTGCTGGTCTCTGTTGGTCTCTGCTGGTCTCTGCTGCCCTCTGCTGGTCTCTGTTGGTCTCTGTTGGTCTCTGCTGTTCTCTGTTGATCTCTGCTGGTCTCTGCTGGTCTCTGCTGGTCTCTGTGAGAGTCTGTGGCCCTATCTCGCAACGGCACATATGCTTTACCCAGAATCCTCTGCTGTGGCCCCTCCCTTCTTGCTGCCGAGGGGCGGGGCACTTTATTGCCTTAGGTTTATTCATGAACAAAGCTTCTTCCTTCTGTGGAGACACTGTTGTTTGTTTGTTGTTATTGTTTGTTGTTATTGTTTGTTGTTATTGTTTGTTGTTATTTGTTTGTTGTTATTGTTTGTTGTTATTTTTTGTTTGTTTGTTGCAGATGAAACAGAGCCTGACACAGCTGGACTCATGAAGTTAATACATGTTCTGTCTTATAAACAACAACATAAACATAAACACAGAGGAGTCAGGTGTTTGTTTATTGTTTATTGTTTATCTCATGCCACAGACCCCACATCACAACAACATGCTTCATACGTTTCCACAACAACAACTGTCAGAAAATAACATCACATGAAAAATAACAAAGTGTGGTCCTGACGCACAACAGAAAATAATACTGGCTTTAAGGTGGTATGGTTATATTAAATACTTAAGGTGGTATGGTTATATTAAATACTTAAGGTGGTATGGTTATATTAAATACAGTTAAGGTGGTATGGTTATATTAAATACAGTTAAGGTGGTATGGTTATATTAAATACTTAAGGTGGTATGGTTATATTAAATACTTAAGGTGGTATGGTTATATTAAATACTTAAGGTGGTATGGTTATATTAAATACTTAAGGTGGTATGGTTATATTAAATACTTAAGGTGGTATGGTTATATTAAATACTTAAGGTGGTATGGTTACATTAAATACTTAAGGTGGTATGGTTACATTAAATACTTAAGGTGGTATGGTTATATTAAATACTTAAGGTGGTATGGTTACATTAAATACTTAAGGTGGTATGGTTATATTAAATACAGTTAAGGTGGTATGGTTATATTAAATACTTAAGGTGGTATGGTTATATTAAATACTTAAGGTGGTATGGTTATATTAAATACAGTTAAGGTGGTATGGTTATATGAAATACTTAAGGTGGTATGGTTATATGAAATACTTAAGGTGGTATGGTTATATTAAATACTTAAGGTGGTATGGTTATATTAAATACTTAAGGTGGTATGGTTATATTAAATACTTAAGGTGGTATGGTTACATTAAATACTTAAGGTGGTATGGTTATATTAAATACAGTTAAGGTGGTATGGTTACATTAAATACTTAAGGTGGTATGGTTATATTAAATACAGTTAAGGTGGTATGGTTATATTAAATACTTAAGGTGGTATGGTTATATTAAATACTTAAGGTGGTATGGTTATATTAAATACAGTTAAGGTGGTATGGTTATATTAAATACTTAAGGTGGTATGGTTACATTAAATACTTAAGGTGGTATGGTTATATTAAATACAGTTAAGGTGGAATGGTTATAATAAATACTTAAGGTGGTATGGTTATATTAAATACTTAAGGTGGTATGGTTATATTAAATACTCTTAAGGTGGTATGGTTATAATAAATACAGTTAAGGTGGTATGTTTATATTAAATACAGTTAAGGAGGTATGGTTACATTACTCTTAAGGTGGTATGGTTATAATAAATACAGTTAAGGTGGTATGTTTATATTAAATACAGTTAAGGAGGTATGGTTACACTACTCTTAAGGTGGTATGGTTAAATACACTTGAGCAGATATGAGTTGCAGTTGGCGCCTCGTCCGCAGTCGCACAGTTTTCCGATTCGAGGTCCGAACTTCATGGCGCAGCGGTCGCCCATCCCGCACTGGAACAACCCAAAATAAAACAATTTTATTATTACACAAGGAATAAACAGAGTCAGAACCAGTAAAGTGGTTAAAGTTTAAAGTTACAGCCGTAAACGTGTTTTTCACCGACAGAAATGATTCTTGTGGTGAGAGTTCGAGGTCTGAACGTTTGTTGTGGATGAAAAGGAAACGTGGGACAAATTTTGCACATTTTTTATTTAATATTTTTTCCCTGCATTAAGGTTTTGTAGAGTTTTTGCCAGAATGAAATGGGGGCTTTTGGTCATCGCCATGGCAACGCCGTCAAAAATACGACATGGGTCTCATTGATTTTTTTGATCGAGGCCTCGCGAAGAAATTTTTTGCCAAGTTTCGTACATTTCTGAAAAAGTAAACTTTTGGCTCTCCATATAAACATTTGTTTCTGTAGTCCAAGTCCGAGTCCAAGTCCAGGTCTAAGTCCAGGTCCAAGTCCAGGTCTAAGTCCGAGTCCAAGTCCGAGTCCAAGTCCAGGTCTAAGTCTTAAGGCCTAGCTACACCAAGGCGACTCCCAGACGGCCACAGACGGATGGCAGTCGTTTGTATCGAGAGAGTTTTAATTAAAAGATAAAAATCAAACACGGCCAGAACCAGACCTGGACTTAACGAGGTCCAGGACTTAACGAGGTCCAGGACTTAACGAGGTCCAGGACTTAACGAGGTCCAGGACTTAACGAGGTCCTGGACTTAACGAGGTCCTGGACTTAACGAGGTCCAGGACTTAACGAGGTCCTGGACTTAACGAGGTCCAGGACTTAACGAGGTCCAGGACTTAACGAGGTCCAGGACCCGGTCTTCCAGAGACTTTATCTCTGCAGATAACGGACTTTAATTAAAACCTGTTGAGTTTAATGCGACAAACGTCACAAAGATAAACTCTGCTTCTCCAATAAAACTCTTCTCAGTTTCTACTGAAACTGGATTTTTTTGGTCTCGAAATTCTTTCTTTTTTTTTAAGTGATAAAAATTTCAGAATAAAAAATTTGCCTTTAAAAAGATTGATGCGTATATTTTCGAGCCCTCAAATTTGGCGTCAAAAAATTCACATCTGTACGCTGTAAACAAAAAATAATAATTTTAATTCAAAATCTCAACTTTTCAAAAGCTAATTTTTTTGTTCACGTAATTTGACGTTCATTTGTCTAATCTTTAAAATTTAAGTTTTTCTCGCTATCATTTTTTAACTCACAGTGAACTGACTCCATTGTTCAGAAAAAGGTTTTTCTTTTGTTAAATTTAGTAAATTTAGTTTTTATTTTTATCAAAATCAAGTCAACAGAGTTCAGTGAACAACAAATATTTGTTTTAAGTCGGCCCCAAAACTCAAATCTTGAGAAATCCTGTTGTTGTGAGTTTTAGAATTTTCACATTTTACAATTTTTTTTTTTACACAGTGCACCTTTATAATGGGGGGGGGGGGGGGGGGGGGGGGTGCCAGGGGGGTCCCGGGGCCCAGACCAGACCCAGGTGAGCACTGACCACAGCGATCGTCCCGCGTTTGTCTTCACTGTGCCTCTGTCCCAGCAGCAGCTCCAGAGCCTCCACCTGCACACAGACAACCAATCAGAGACGCCGAGGCCGTAAGCCCCGCCCCTTCAAACACAACCAATCAGAGACGCTGAGGCCGTAAGCCCCGCCCCTTCAAACACAACCAATCAGAGACGCCGAGGCCGTAAGCCCCGCCCCTTCAAACACAACCAATCAGAGACGCTGAGGCCGTAAGCCCCGCCCCTTCAAACACAACCAATCAGAGACGCTGAGGCCGTAAGCCCCGCCCCTTCACACACACAGACAACCAATCAGAGACGCTGAGGCCGTAAGCCCCGCCCCTTCAAACACAACCAATCAGAGACGCTGAGGCCGTAAGCCCCGCCCCTTCACACACACAGACAACCAATCAGAGACGCTGAGGCCGTAAGCCCCGCCCCTTCACACACACAGACAACCAATCAGAGACGCTGAGGCCGTAAGCCCCGCCCCTTCAAACACAACCAATCAGAGACGCTGAGGCCGTAAGCCCCGCCCCTTCACACACACAGACAACCAATCAGAGACGCTGAGGCCGTAAGCCCCGCCCCTTCACACACACAGACAACCAATCAGAGACGCTGAGGCCGTAAGCCCCGCCCCTTCAAACACACACAACCAATCAGAGACGCCGAGGCCGTAAGCCCCGCCCCTTCACACACACACAACCAATCAGACGCCGAGGCCGTAAGCCCCGCCCCTTCACACACACAGACAACCAATCAGAGACGCTGAGGCCATAAGCCCCGCCCCTTCACACACACAGACAACCAATCAGAGACGCTGAGGCCGTAAGCCCCACCCCTTCACACACACAGACAACCAATCAGAGACGCTGAGGCCGTAAGCCCCGCCCCTTCACACACACAGACAACCAATCAGAGACGCTGAGGCCGTAAGCCCCGCCCCTTCACGCACACAGACAACCAATCAGAGACGCCGAGGCCGTAAGCCCCGCCCCTTCACACACACACAACCAATCAGACGCCGAGGCCGTAAGCCCCGCCCCTTCACACACACAGACAACCAATCAGAGACGCTGAGGCCGTAAGCCCCGCCCCTTCACACACACAGACAACCAATCAGAGACGCTGAGGCCGTAAGCCCCGCCCCTTCACGCACACAGACAACCAATCAGAGACGCTGAGGCCGTAAGCCCCGCCCCTTCACACACACAGACAACCAATCAGAGACGCTGAGGCCGTAAGCCCCGCCCCTTCACACACACAGACAACCAATCAGAGACGCTGAGGCCGTAAGCCCCGCCCCTTCAAACACAACCAATCAGAGACGCCGAGGCCGTAAGCCCCGCCCCTTCACACACACAGACAACCAATCAGAGACGCTGAGGCCGTAAGCCCCGCCCCTTCACACACACACAACCAATCAGAGACGCCGAGGCCGTAAGCCCCGCCCCTTCACACACACACAACCAATCAGACGCCGAGGCCGTAAGCCCCGCCCCTTCACACACACAGACAACCAATCAGAGACGCTGAGGCCGTAAGCCCCGCCCCTTCACACACACAGACAACCAATCAGAGACGCTGAGGCCGTAAGCCCCGCCCCTTCACACACACAGACAACCAATCAGAGACGCTGAGGCCGTAAGCCCCACCCCTTCACACACACAGACAACCAATCAGAGACGCTGAGGCCGTAAGCCCCGCCCCTTCAAACACAACCAATCAGAGACGCCGAGGCCGTAAGCCCCGCCCTTTCACACACACAGACAACCAATCAGAGACGCTGAGGCCGTAAGCCCCGCCCCTTCACACACACACAACCAATCAGAGACGCCGAGGCCGTAAGCCCCGCCCCTTCACACACACACAACCAATCAGACGCCGAGGCCGTAAGCCCCGCCCCTTCACACACACAGACAACCAATCAGAGACGCTGAGGCCGTAAGCCCCGCCCCTTCACACACACAGACAACCAATCAGAGACGCTGAGGCCGTAAGCCCCACCCCTTCACACACACAGACAACCAATCAGAGACGCTGAGGCCGTAAGCCCCGCCCCTCACACACACAGACAACCAATCAGAGACGCCGAGGCCGTAAGCCCCACCCCTTCACACACACAGACAACCAATCAGAGACGCCGAGGCCGTAAGCCCCGCCCCTTCACACACACACACACACACACACAACCAATCAGAGACGCCGAGGCCGTAAGCCCCGCCCCTTCACACACACCACCCATCAGAGACACCGAGGCCGTAAGCCCCGCCCATGCTGCTGATTGGTCAGACTCTGGGACTTCCTCACCAGGTCTTGCTGTCGAGTCCGGGCCGGGTCCTGGTCCCGGACCTCGCTGGAGGACGAGTTCTCCTCCAGAGTCTGAGCCCGAGTCCGGTCCACGGTCAGGACCAGAGACAGACCGAAGACCAGCAGGAGACAGCAGCGGGACATCTCTGAGACCGGACTGGAGACTGGACTTCAGCAGGACTTCAGGAGGACTTCAGGAGAACTTCAGGAGGACTTCAGGAGGACTTCAGGAGGACTTCAGGAGGACTTCAGGAGAACTTCAGGAGGACTTCAGGAGGACTTCAGGAGGACTTCAGGAGGACTTCAGCAGGACTTCAGGAGAACTTCAGGAGGACTTCAGGAGGACTTCAGGAGGACTTCATCAGGACTTCAGGAGAACTTCAGGAGGACTTCAGCAGGACTTCAGCAGGACTTCAGCAGGACTTCAGGAGAACTTCAGGAGGACTTCAGGAGGACTTCAGGAGGACTTCAGCAGGACTTCAGCAGGACTTCAGGAGAACTTCAGGAGGACTTCAGCAGGACTTCAGCAGGACTTCAGGAGGACTTCAGGAGGACTTCAGGAGGACTTCAGGAGGACTTCAGCAGGACTTCAGGAGAACTTCAGGAGGACTTCAGCAGGACTTCAGCAGGACTTCAGGAGAACTTCAGGAGGACTTCAGCAGGACTTCAGCAGGACTTCAGGAGGACTTCAGGAGGACTTCAGCAGGACTTCAGGAGGACTTCAGGAGGACTTCAGGAGGAGAAAAAGAAAAGGGTTAGGACCAGAGACTAGGACTAAGACCAGAGACAAAAACAGTTAAAAAGTCTAACACAGGTCTAAAAAAACAAAAAACAAAAACAAAAAAACAGAATTAAAATAAAAACTGTAAAAATTCCAACTTTAAATGAATAATTACTGTGGAGCTGCTTTAATATAAAAAGAAATGTTTAAATGGCAAAAAAGTAAATTTTTTTTTAAATAAATAAAAAATTGAAAAATAGAAAAGAAGGTTGTTTTGTTTTCTAAATGTTATTTATTGTTAAATTAAAAATATTAAAGCACTGTTACCTAAATAAAAGTTTTAAATACTTACAAAATATATAGAAATAACTTTTTACAAAAATGCATTTTGTCTGAAAATGCCACTTTTTGGTGAAAACAACCGTCCTTCAACTGCTGATAAAAAACAAACAAAAAACAATTCACTTAAAATAAAAAGCTTTTTTGTAATGAAAGAAAACTCTCTTCTTTCTTTGTTTTTTAAACTTTAAATAAAACAACGTTTTCTGCGACAGCACAGGTTTTTAAAAATTACCAAAAACATGAAGCTCAAAACTTTCTGAGAAAATGCTGGCATGGAAAGAGTTAACGGGAATTTTAAATCCTTAAAAAAAAAAAAAAAAAAAAAAATTAAATTGAGAAAAATCATTGGCACAAATAAAAAACAAACTGAGCTTCAGAGTAACAACAGAAAAAAAAAATCTGAAGGTTTGCATTTTATTTAAAAAATTTAATAAAATGCAAAGAAGAGAAGTTTCATTGTAAAAATAAAAAAAATCACCAAAATTTGAGGAAACATTCTTTTGAAAGGGACAGAAGAGGAGGTGCAGAGGAGGAGGTGCAGAGGAGAAGGAGGAGGTGCAGAGGAGGAGGAGGTGCAGAGGAGGAGCAGAGGAGGAGGAGGTGCAGAGGAGGAGGAGGTGCAGAGGAGGAGGAGGTGAAGAGGAGGAGCAGAGGAGGAGGAGGTGCAGAGGAGGAGGAGGTGCAGAGGAGGAGCAGAGGAGGAGGAGGTGCAGAGGAGGAGGAGGTGCAGAGGAGGAGGAGGTGCAGAGGAGGAGGAGGTGCAGAGGAGGAGCAGAGGAGGAGGAGGTGCAGAGGAGGAGGAGGTGCAGAGGAGGAGGTGCAGAGGAGGAGGAGGTGCAGAGGAGGAGGAGGTGCAGAGGAGGAGGTGCAGAGAAGGAGGTGCAGAGGAGGAGGAGGTGCAGAGGAGGAGCAGAGGAGGAGGAGGTGCAGAGGAGGAGGAGGTGCAGAGGAGGAGGAGGTGCAGAGGAGGAGGAGGTGCAGAGGAGGAGGTGCAGAGAAGGAGGTGCAGAGGAGGAGGACACAGTGCTGCAGAAGAAGAACAGTAACAGAGAAACTCACCACAGACGAAGACTCCGCTGAGCGCTGAGCGAGGACAGAGCACAGCAGTTTTATATGAGACACAAGCCCCGCCCACACAGCCAGCGCTCGCTGCTGATTGGACGACAGCATTAATCAATAACCAATCAATGCAACAATCACAGCCCCAGGGTCGTTTAGTTTTTATTACTCACGACAGAAAGAGACGAGTCTCAGCTGGACCTGACCAAACCTGACCAAACCAGACCAAACCAGACCAAACCAGACCACACCAAACCAAACCAGACCAAACCAGACCACACCGGACCAAACCAGACCACACCAGACCACACCAGACCACACCAGACCAAACCAGACCACACCGGACCAAACCAGACCACACCAGACCACACCAGACCAAACCAGACCAAACCTGACCACACCAGACCAAACCAGACCACACCAGACCAAACCAGACCAAACCAGACCAAACCAGACCACACCAGACCACACCAGACCAAACCAGACCACACCTGACCACACCAGACCAAACCAGACCAAACCTGACCACACCAGACCAAACCAGACCACACCAGACCAAACCAGACCAAACCAGACCAAACCTGACCACATCCGACCAAACCAGACCACACCAGACCAAACCAGACCAAACCAGACCAAACCTGACCACACCAGACCAAACCAGACCACACCAGACCAAACCTGACCAAACCAGACCAAACCAGACCAAACCAGACCAAACCTGACCACACCAGACCAAACCAGACCACACCGGACCAAACCAGACCAAACCAGACCAAACCAGACCACACCGGACCAAACCAGACCAAACCAGACCAAACCTGACCACACCAGACCAAACCAGACCAAACCTGACCAAACCTGACCAAACCAGACCAAACCTGACCACACCAGACCAAACCAGACCACACCGGACCAAACCAGACCAAACCAGACCAAACCAGACCACACCAGACCACACCAGACCAAACCAGACCACACCTGACCACACCAGACCAAACCTGACCACACCAGACCAAACCAGACCACACCAGACCAAACCAGACCAAACCAGACCAAACCAGACCAAACCAGACCACACCAGACCACACCAGACCAAACCAGACCACACCTGACCACACCAGACCAAACCAGACCAAACCTGACCACACCAGACCAAACCAGACCACACCAGACCAAACCAGACCAAACCAGACCAAACCAGACCAAACCTGACCACATCCGACCAAACCAGACCACACCAGACCAAACCAGACCAAACCAGACCAAACCTGACCACACCAGACCAAACCAGACCACACCTGACCACACCAGACCAAACCAGACCAAACCTGACCACACCAGACCAAACCAGACCACACCAGACCAAACCAGACCAAACCAGACCAAACCAGACCAAACCTGACCACATCCGACCAAACCAGACCACACCAGACCAAACCAGACCAAACCAGACCAAACCTGACCACACCAGACCAAACCAGACCACACCGGACCAAACCAGACCAAACCAGACCAAACCAGACCACACCGGACCAAACCAGACCAAACCAGACCAAACCTGACCACACCAGACCAAACCAGACCAAACCTGACCAAACCTGACCAAACCACACCAAACCTGACCACACCAGACCAAACCAGACCACACCGGACCAAACCAGACCAAACCAGACCACACCAGACCAAACCAGACCACACCTGACCACACCAGACCAAACCTGACCACACCAGACCAAACCAGACCACACCAGACCAAACCAGACCAAACCAGACCAAACCAGACCAAACCAGACCACACCAGACCACACCAGACCAAACCAGACCACACCTGACCACACCAGACCAAACCAGACCAAACCTGACCACACCAGACCAAACCAGACCAAACCAGACCAAACCAGACCAAACCTGACCACATCCGACCAAACCAGACCACACCAGACCAAACCAGACCAAACCAGACCAAACCTGACCACACCAGACCAAACCAGACCACACCAGACCAAACCTGACCAAACCAGACCAAACCAGACCAAACCTGACCACACCAGACCAAACCAGACCACACCGGACCAAACCAGACCAAACCAGACCAAACCAGACCACACCGGACCAAACCAGACCAAACCAGACCAAACCTGACCACACCAGACCAAACCAGACCAAACCTGACCAAACCTGACCAAACCAGACCAAACCTGACCAAACCAGATCAAACCAGATCAAACCAGACCAAACCTGACCAAACCTGACCAAACCAGATCAAACCAGATCAAACCAGACCAAACCTGACCAAACCAGTCCAAACCAGACCAAACCTGACCAAACCTGACCAGATCAAACCAGATCAAACCAGACCAAACCTGACCAAACCTGACCAAACCAGACCAAACCTGACCAAACCTGACCACACCGGACCAAACCAGACCAAACCAGACCAAACCTGACCAAACCTGACCACACCGGACCAAACCTGACCAAACCAGATCAAACCAGACCAAACCAGACCAAACCAGACCAAACCTGACCAAACCAGATCAAACCAGACCAAACCTGACCAAACCAGACCAAACCAGACCAAACCTGACCAAACCTGACCAGATCAAACCAGATCAAACCAGACCAAACCTGACCAAACCAGACCAAACCTGACCAAACCTGACCAAACCAGACCAAACCTGACCAAACCTGACCACACCGGACCAAACTAGACCAAACCAGACCAAACCAGACCAAACCTGACCAAACCAGACCAAACCTGACCAAACCAGACCAAAACAGACCAAACCTGACCAAACCAGACCAAACCGGACCACACAAGACCAGACAGGACCAGATCAGACCAGACAGGACCAGACCAAACCAGACCAAATCAGATTGAACCAGACCAAACCAGACCAGACTGGACTGAACCGGACCAGGTTCACTCTGCAGAAGACACACTCAGGAGACAGAGCCATGCATTATCACGCTGCAACATGAGGCTGCGCATTATCACGCTGCAACATGAGGCCGTGCATTATCACGCTGCAACATGAGGCCGTGCATTATCACGCTGCAACATGAGGCCGCTCATTATCACGCTGCAACATGAGGCCGTGCATTATCACGCTGCAACATGAGGCCGCTCATTATCACGCTGCAACATGAGGCCGTGCATTATCAAGCTGCAACATGAGGCCGCACATTATCACGCCGCAACATGAGGCCGCGTATTATCACGCTGCAACATGAGGCCGTGCATTATCACGCTGCAACATGAGGCCGCACATTATCACGCTGCAACATGAGGCCGCGCATTATCACGCTGCAACATGAGGCCGCACATTATCACGCTGCAACATGAGGCCGCACATTATCACGCTGCAACATGAGGCCGTGCATTATCACGCTGCAACATGAGGCTGTGCATTATCACGCCGCAACATGAGGCCGCGTATTATCACGCCGCAACATGAGGCTGTGCATTATCACGCCGCAACATGAGGCCGCGTATTATCACGCTGCAACATGAGGCCGTGCATTATCACGCTGCAACATGAGGCCGTGCATTATCAAGCTGCAACATGAGGCCACATATTATCACGCTGCAACATGAGCCCGTGCATTATCACGCTGCAACATGAGGCCGGGCATTATCACGCTGCAACATGAGGCCGCACATTATCACGCTGCAACATGAGGCCGTGCATTATCACGCTGCAACATGAGGCTGTGCATTATCACGCCGCAACATGAGGCCGCGTATTATCACGCTGCAACATGAGGGTGCGCATTATCACGCTGCAACATGAGGCCGGGCATTATCACGCTGCAAAATGAGGCCGCGCATTATCACGCTGCAACATGAGGCCGCACGATATCACGCTGCAACATGAGGCCGCGTATTATCACGCTGCAACATGAGGCTGTGCATTATCACGCCGCAACATGAGGCCGCGTATTATCACGCTGCAACATGAGGCCGCGCATTATCACGCTGCAACATGAATCCGCGCATTATCACGCCGCAAAATGAGGCCGTGCATTATCACGCCGCAACATGAGGCTGTGCATTATCACGCCGCAACATGAGGCCGCGTATTATCACGCTGCAACATGAGGCCGTGCATTATCACGCTGCAACATGAGGCCGTGCATTATCAAGCTGCAACATGAGGCCGCGTATTATCACGCTGCAACATGAGCCCGTGCATTATCACGCTGCAACATGAGGCCGTGCATTATCACGCTGCAACATGAGGCCGCACATTATCACGCTGCAACATGAGGCCGTGCATTATCACGCTGCAACATGAGGCCGCACATTATCACGCTGCAACATGAGGCTGTGCATTATCACGCCGCAACATGAGGCCGTGCATTATCACGCTGCAACATGAGGCCGTGCATTATCACGCTGCAACATGAGGCCGGGCATTATCACGCTGCAACATGAGGCCGTGCATTATCACGCTGCAACATGAGGCCGCGCATTATCACGCTGCAACATGAGGCCGGGCATTATCACGCTGCAACATGAGGCCGCGCATTATCACGCTGCAACATGAGGCTGTGCATTATCACGCCGCAACATGAGGCCGCGTATTATCACGCTGCAACATGAGGCCGCGCATTATCACGCTGCAACATGAGGCCGCGCATTATCACGCCGCAAAATGAGGCCGTGCATTATCGCGCTGCAACATGAGGCCGCGCATTATCACGCTACAACATGAGGCCGGGCATTATCACGCTGCAACATAAGGCCGTGCATTATCACGCTGCAACATGAGGCCGCGCATTATCACGCTGCAACATAAGGCCGTGCATTATCGCGCTGCAACATGAGGCCGTGCATTATCACGCTGCAACATGAGGCCGTGCATTATCACGCTGCAACATGAGGTGATGTTGTGGATGAACGGCACAACAATGAGCCTCAGGATCTCGTCTCAGTCTCTGTGCATTCAAAATACCATCAGTAAAACGCAGCTCTGTTGTGGTCCGTAACAAACGCCTGCCTGTACCATAACCTCACCGCCACCAGGGGTCGCTCCATCCACAACACTGACATCAGTGAACCTCTCACCTACACGACGCCATACACGCTGTCGGCCATCTGCTCTGTGCAGGGAAAACCAGGATTCATCTGTGAAGAGAACATCTCTCTAAAGTGCCAGACATCAGCGAGTGTGAGCATTTACCCGCTCAGGTCGGTTACGACGACGAACTGCAGTCAGGTTGAGACTCGATGAGGACGACGAGCTGCAGAGGAGCTTCCCTGAGACGGTTGGCAGAGAAATGAACATTCAGTTCACAGCAGCAGCTCTCATTTATTTCATTTCATTCATGTATTTATTTGCTCATTAGCATATCCAGGGTATGGAGCACAAACATAAACAGTTTCATTCTTGACAGAATAAAAATCTAGAAAACATCTTTGTATGGATGAATATAAAGCAAGAACCCCTTTCAAGTCGGCACCAAGTCTGTCCATGATTTTCTTCTGTTCAGCTTGAAGCAGTAATACAAACTTATATCTGGATGGACTTTCTAAATAAAACATGGGGATGTACTTTTGTCTTAATTTCACCACCTCACTGTTTATACAATCAACAAGAACATGAAATTCATCTCCCACACAGTTTTTGTCACATAAATTACAAATTCTTAAACTTGGTTCCAGACCCTTGTATCTGCAGTAACCTTAGGAATCCTGCTGTTATTAGTCCTGAAGTTATACATGGCCTGTCTCTATTTAAGATTTTCATAAAATAAGTATTTTTCAAATTTATCCTCCTTTTTAATCTCGGCATAAACATCACAGGAGGTCATCTCCCTGATCTCACTTTGCCACTTTTGTATTTGCTGATCTTTTAGAATGCGTTCCACTGTTAGTTTAAGCCAGGAACACGACTGAACCACTGTGAGGCCCACACTCAGGACAGACCACAGTGGTCCAGAATGTTCTCCACACTCAGGACAGACCACAGTGGTCCAGGATGTTCTTCACACTCAGGACAGACCACAGTGGTCCAGGATGTTCTTCACACTCAGGACAGACCACAGTGGTCCAGAATGTTCTTCACACTCAGGACAGACCACAGTGGTCCAGGATGTTCTCCACACTCAGGACAGACCACAGTGGTCCAGGATGTTCTTCACACTCAGGACAGACCACAGTGGTCCAGAATGTTCTTCACACTCAGGACAGACCACAGTGGTCCAGGATGTTCTTCACACTCAGGACAGACCACAGTGGTCCAGGATGTTCTTCACACTCAGGACAGACCACAGTGGTCCAGGATGTTCTCCACACTCAGGACAGACCACAGTGGTCCAGGATGTTCTCCACACTCAGGACAGACCACAGTGGTCCAGGATGTTCTTCACACTCAGGACAGACCACAGTGGTCCAGGATGTTCTTCACACTCAGGACAGACCACAGTGGTCCAGAATGTTCTTCACACTCAGGACAGACCACAGTGGTCCAGGATGTTCTTCACACTCAGGACAGACCACAGTGGTCCAGGATGTTCTTCACACTCAGGACAGACCACAGTGGTCCAGAATGTTCTTCACACTCAGGACAGACCACAGTGGTCCAGGATGTTCTCCACACTCAGGACAGACCACAGTGGTCCAGGATGTTCTCCACACTCAGGACAGACCACAGTGGTCCAGGATGTTCTCCACACTCAGGACAGACCACAGTGGTCCAGGATGTTCTTCACACTCAGGACAGACCACAGTGGTCCAGGATGTTCTCCACACTCAGGACAGACCACAGTGGTCCAGGATGTTCTTCACACTCAGGACAGACCACAGTGGTCCAGGATGTTCTTCACCTGCTGAAGCCATGGAGACCTGAGCTGACCCTCAGCGTACATGTGGAGAAGATGATTGTACATTTCTTGTGTCAGTTTGTTGTCTTTGCATTGTATCAATCTTCCCCAGTAACCAATCATTCTCTTTTTGACAACGATGTTAAAGGGAATGGACCTATCTCGCGTACACCTGGTTACTGCATGGTTACTTTCAAAATATGCTTTAAAAACTGAAGATGTAACTTTTCGAGAATGTCAAATTTTTCAAATCCCCACACTTCACCTGCGTGCAGCAGAACGACCGATTTATCAAATAAATCTACGGCAACATGAAGCGAAAGATTACATTTTCTAATTTTAGTGAGTACAGCGAACGCGGCGCGAGAAGCTGCGTGGTGCGACTCTTTAAAGAAAGAAAGACCTCAGAACCTGAAGCACGGTGGACTTCCTGCAGTCCTACAGCGTTCTCTTTAACTTACTGCCATACTAAAAAATGTTTTCAAACTATTTATGCATAAACAAACTTTTATTTTAGTTTTCTTTGATGATTGTTCCAGAGTTACTTTTCCATGTTGGCCCATGATGATATTTGTTTGTGAAAGTGGTCAGTTCTGTCCGTTATTGTCACATTTAAGGAGAATTTCTAATCCACCAACTTTATAAAATAATTAAAATAAAATTTTAATTGGAATATAATTTTTGTATCCATTTTATTTTTCAGATGGCGTTGGATCATGAAGCGTCTGCAGCCGAGTTACTCAGGATCTCCTTCTGTCAGTCATAACTTTTATTTTTCCAAACTAAACTGAATATTTCTGTATGTTTTTGTCGTTTCTTGCTCGGGACGTCCCGCTGGGTAAATCTGAGACCTTCACCTCTGACCCACGGCCGCCGCCGACAAATCCCCTGACGACCGTAAAATAAATCCTGGTTTTGATTTTCTGCAAAAGAAGGTCAGCGTTAAGATTTGTCCTCTGCTTTGATCTCTGTTGGCGGGGTTTTACCGTTACACTGTAAAAAAACAGGATCCCTCAAGATTTTTGAGTTTTGGGGCAAACTCAAAATTTCAGGTTTTCAACAACAAATTTATAAATATTTGTTTTGAACACGATCAAGTACACTGCAAGAAATTTACCTGTAAATTAACAGTAAAATACTGGCAGCAGGGTTGCCAGCATTTTACTGTTAATTTACAGCACAGGTACTGTTTTAACATAGAACAGTAAGTTACTGTAATGTGATAACAGTAAGTTACTGTAATGTGATAACAGTAAGTTACTGTAATGTGATAACAGTAAGTTACTGTAATGTGATAACAGTAAGTTACTGTAATGTGATAACAGTAAGTTACTGTAATCTGATAACAGTAAGTTACTGTAATGTGATAACAGTAAGTTACTGTAATGTGATAACAGTAAGTTACTGTAATGTGACAACAGTAAGTTACTGTAATCTGACAACAGTAAGTTACTGTAATGTGATAACAGTAAGTTACTGTAATGTGATAACAGTAAGTTACTGTAATGTGATAACAGTAAGTTACTGTAATGTGATAACAGTAAGTTACTGTAATGTGATAACAGTAAGTTACTGTAATCTGATAACAGTAAGTTACTGTAATGTGATAACAGTAAGTTACTGTAATGTGATAACAGTAAGTTACTGTAATCTGATAACAGTAAGTTACTGTAATGTGATAACAGTAAGTTACTGTAATCTGATAACAGTAAGTTACTGTAATGTGATAACAGTAAGTTACTGTAATCTGATAACAGTAAGTTACTGTAATGTGATAACAGTAAGTTACTGTAATGTGATAACAGTAAGTTACTGTAATGTGATAACAGTAAGTTACTGTAATGTGATAACAGTAAGTTACTGTAATGTGATAACAGTAAGTTACTGTAATGTGATAACAGTAAGTTACTGTAATGTGATAACAGTAAGTTACTGTAATGTGACAACAGTAAGTTACTGTAATCTGACAACAGTAAGTTACTGTAATGTGATAACAGTAAGTTACTGTAATGTGATAACAGTAAGTTACTGTAATGTGATAACAGTAAGTTACTGTAATGTGATAACAGTGAGTTACTGTAATGTGATAACAGTAAGTTACTGTAATCTGACAACAGTAAGTTACTGTAATCTGACAACAGTAAGTTACTGTAATCTGACAACAGTAAGTTACTGTAATGTGATAACAGTAAGTTACTGTAATGTGATAACAGTGAGTTACTGTAATGTGATAACAGTAAGTTACTGTAATCTGATAACAGTAAGTTACTGTAATCTGACAACAGTAAGTTACTGTAATCTGACAACAGTAAGTTACTGTAATCTGACAACAGTAAGTTACTGTAATGTGATAACAGTAAGTTACTGTAATGTGATAACAGTGAGTTACTGTAATGTGATAACAGTGAGTTACTGTAATGTGATAACAGTAAGTTACTGTAATGTGATAACAGTAAGTTACTGTAATGTGATAACAGTAAGTTACTGTAATGTGATAACAGTAAGTTACTGTAATGTGATAACAGTGAGTTACTGTAATGTGATAACAGTGAGTTACTGTAATGTGACAACAGTAAGTTACTGTAATGTCTTCAGATGAACTGCTCTGATGTGCAGACAAGAAATATCTCATCTCTTAATGTAAGACGCTGTTAGGAAAGAACTTACTGTGAGCCAGAGTCTACTGTTTCAGTTTACTAAAGGTGTGGAACATAAACAGAGCTGAATTCCCTTAAACCATAACAAATATGAGTTATCTTTAACTTGAATATAAATGTATTTAAAAATTCACATTGATAACATTTTAGATGTCTCCATGTTATAAAGAACAAATAGTCTTTGCATTTTTACACAGTTGTTCAGAAGAACCTTCAGGGACTTCAGGGCTGACTTTTATCGCCCTCCGTCTTCTTCAGGATAATCTCTGCTGAAGTGGCCTCTCTGCTCTTAATCCAGCAAATCACCTGAAAAACACATTCATGCCTGAGATTAGGGCTTTGGAAAGAAGTCATCAAATAATTTACAGTAGATATAATTAATTTGAACAGAAAATGAATAATACTTATTTACTTTGCTGCTGGTTTCAGCCGAGGCATGGCCCACAGGACACGGTGCTCTCACCAAACACCGAGACTGGAGCAGAAAACTGGAGCAGAAAACTGGAATAAGTGACATGTTTTAAACTGAATACACATCGCACAACTTCCTTCTTTTATCTTCTTTTATCTGAAGAGCGTCTTGCTGTGGAGGAAAAGTTGTATTCCTCTTTTCTACAAAGTCAAAAGTAATGTTACATGTCACTGTTAGCATTAGCACTGGGCGATTGATTTCCACAGAGGATTTTTTTTTTAAAGCAAAGTATGAACACATCTTCTACATATGAAGTGGTATTTAAACATAAGAAACAGTATCACCTCTGGAACAAAAAGCTGTAATCCCTTTCTAAGTAAAGTGTTTTTTGTTCAGGCTAACTGTTAGCTAAACGCTCAGATCAGCAGTGCTCTGTATAACAACAGTGATGTGATGATTACATGAATAAGCAAACATCAGGAATAAAATGTGCTGTACCTCAGCTTTGATCATCTCCAGAGCCAGGACTGAAGCGGCTCATGTTTCTGTGTTAACCCTAACCCAGTCTGAGTCTGAGCTGAGTCTGAGCTCAGGCTGCACTGGACTGGGATTTTAACAACTGCAGGATTCTACATTCATTCCCAGAATGCAACACAGTTTACAGTAGTTTACAGTAGGATACAGTAGTTTACAGTAGTTTACAGTAGGATACAGTAGTTTACAGTAGGATACAGTAGGATACAGTAGTTTACAGTAGGATACAATAGTATACAGTAGTTTACAGTAGTATACAGTAGTTTACAGTAGTATACAGTAGTTTACAGTAAGATACAATAGTATACAGTAGTTTACAGTAGTATACAGTAGTTTACAGTAGGATACAGTAGGATACAGTAGTTTACAGTAGGATACAGTAGTATACAGTAGTTTACAGTAGTATACAGTAGTATACAGTAGGATACAGTAGGATACAGTAGTTTACAGTAGGATACAGTAGGATACAGTAGTTTACAGTAGGATACAGTAGTATACAGTAGGATACAGTAGGATACAGTAGTATACAGTAGTTTACAGTAGTATACAGTAGTTTACAGTAGGATACAGTAGGATACAGTAGTTTACAGTAGGATACAGTAGTATACAGTAGTATACAGTAGGATACAGTAGTATACAGTAGTTTACAGTAGTTTACAGTAGGATACAGTAGTATACAGTAGTTTACAGTAGGATACAGTAGTTTACAGTAGGATACAATAGTATACAGTAGTTTACAGTAGTTTACAGTAGGATACAGTAGTATACAGTAGTTTACAGTAGGATACAGTAGTTTACAGTAGGATACAGTAGTATACAGTAGTTTACAGTAGTTTACAGTAGGATACAGTAGTATACAGTAGTTTACAGTAGGATACAGTAGTTTACAGTAGGATACAGTAGTATACAGTAGTTTACAGTAGGATACAGTAGTTTACAGTAGGATACAATAGTATACAGTAGTATACAGTAGTATACAGTAGTTTACAGTAGGATACAGTAGTATACAGTAGTTTACAGTAGGATACAGTAGTTTACAGTAGGATACAATAGTATACAGTAGTTTACAGTAGTATACAGTAGTTTACAGTAGGATACAGTAGGATACAGTAGTTTACAGTAGGATACAGTAGTATACAGTAGTTTACAGTAGTATACAGTAGTATACAGTAGGATACAGTAGGATACAGTAGTTTACAGTAGGATACAGTAGGATACAGTAGTTTACAGTAGGATACAGTAGTATACAGTAGGATACAGTAGGATACAGTAGTATACAGTAGTTTACAGTAGTATACAGTAGTATACAGTAGTTTACAGTAGGATACAGTAGTATACAGTAGTTTACAGTAGGATACAGTAGTTTACAGTAGGATACAGTAGTATACAGTAGTTTACAGTAGGATACAGTAGTATACAGTAGGATATAGTAGGATACAGTAGTTTACAGTAGGATACAGTAGTTTACAGTAGGATACAGTAGGATACAGTAGTTTACAGTAGTTTACAGTAGGATACAGTAGTATACAGTAGTTTACAGTAGTATACAGTAGGATACAGTAGTATACAGTAGTTTACAGTAGTATACAGTAGGATACAGTAGTATACAGTAGTTTACAGTAGTATACAGTAGTTTACAGTAATTTACAGTAGGATACAGTAGTTTACAGTAGGATACAGTAGTTTACAGTAGGATACAGTAGGATACAGTAGTTTACAGTAGTTTACAGTAGGATACAGTAGTATACAGTAGTTTACAGTAGTATACAGTAGTTTACAGTAGGATACAGTAGTATACAGTAGTTTACAGTAGTATACAGTAGGATACAGTAGTATACAGTAGTTTACAGTAGTATACAGTAGTTTACAGTAATTTACAGTAGGATACAGTAGTTTACAGTAGGATACAGTAGTTTACAGTAGGATACAGTAGGATACAGTAGTTTACAGTAGTTTACAGTAGGATACAGTAGTATACAGTAGTTTACAGTAGTATACAGTAGTTTACAGTAGGATACAGTAGTATACAGTAGTTTACAGTAGTATACAGTAGGATACAGTAGTATACAGTAGTTTACAGTAGTATACAGTAGTTTACAGTAATTTACAGTAGGATACAGTAGTTTACAGTAGGATACAGTAGTTTACAGTAGGATACAGTAGTTTACAGTAGGATACAGTAGTTTACAGTAGGATACAGTAGGATACAGTAGTTTACAGTAGGATACAGTAGTATACAGTAGTTTACAGTAGTATACAGTAGGATACAGTAGTATACAGTAGTTTACAGTAGTATACAGTAGTTTACAGTAATTTACAGTAGGATACAGTAGTTTACAGTAGGATACAGTAGTTTACAGTAGGATACAGTAGGATACAGTAGTTTACAGTAGTTTACAGTAGGATACAGTAGTATACAGTAGTTTACAGTAGTATACAGTAGTTTACAGTAGGATACAGTAGTATACAGTAGTTTACAGTAGTATACAGTAGGATACAGTAGTATACAGTAGTTTACAGTAGTATACAGTAGTTTACAGTAATTTACAGTAGGATACAGTAGTTTACAGTAGGATACAGTAGTTTACAGTAGGATACAGTAGGATACAGTAGTTTACAGTAGTTTACAGTAGGATACAGTAGTATACAGTAGTTTACAGTAGTATACAGTAGTTTACAGTAGGATACAGTAGTATACAGTAGTTTACAGTAGGATACAGTAGGATACAGTAGTATACAGTAGTTTACAGTAGTATACAGTAGTTTACAGTAATTTACAGTAGGATACAGTAGTTTACAGTAGGATACAGTAGTTTACAGTAGGATACAGTAGGATACAGTAGTTTACAGTAGTTTACAGTAGGATACAGTAGTATACAGTAGTATACAGTAGTTTACAGTAGGATACAGTAGTTTACAGTAGTTTACAGTAGGATACAGTAGTTTACAGTAGGATACAGTAGGATACAGTAGTATACAGTAGTTTACAGTAGTATACAGTAGTTTACAGTAGGATACAGTAGGATACAGTAGTATACAGTAGTTTACAGTAGTATACAGTAGTTTACAGTAGGATACAGTAGGATACAGTAGTTTACAGTAGTTTACAGTAGGATACAGTAGTATACAGTAGTTTACAGTAGTATACAGTAGGATACAGTAGTATACAGTAGTTTACAGTAGTATACAGTAGTTTACAGTAATTTACAGTAGGATACAGTAGTTTACAGTAGGATACAGTAGTTTACAGTAGGATACAGTAGGATACAGTAGTATACAGTAGTTTACAGTAGTATACAGTAGTTTACAGTAGGATACAGTAGGATACAGTAGTATACAGTAGTTTACAGTAGGATACAGTAGTTTACAGTAGGATACAGTAGTTTACAGTAGTTTACAGTAGGATACAGTAGTTTACAGTAGGATACAGTAGTATACAGTAGTTTACAGTAGGATACAGTAGTATACAGTAGTTTACAGTAGGTACAGTAGTTTACAGTGGGATACAGTAGTATACAGTAGTTTACAGTAGGATACAGTAGTATACAGTAGTTTACAGTAGGATACAGTAGTTTACAGTAGGATACAGTAGTTTACAGTAGTTTACAGTAGTATACAGTAGTTTACAGTAGGATACAGTAGTTTACAGTAGGATACAGTAGGATACAGTAGTTTACAGTAGGATACAGTAGTTTACAGTAGGATACAGTAGTTTACAGTAGTTTACAGTAGTATACAGTAGTTTACAGTAGGATACAGTAGTATACAGTAGTTTACAGTAGGATACAGTAGTTTACAGTAGGATACAGTAGGATACAGTAGTTTACAGTAGGATACAGTAGTTTACAGTAGGATACAGTAGTATACAGTAGTTTACAGTAGGATACAGTAGTATACAGTAGTTTACAGTAGGTACAGTAGTTTACAGTGGGATACAGTAGTATACAGTAGTTTACAGTAGGATACAGTAGTATACAGTAGTTTACAGTAGGATACAGTAGTATACAGTAGTTTACAGTAGGATACAGTAGTTTACAGTAGTATACAGTAGTTTACAGTAGGATACAGTAGTTTACAGTAGGATACAATAGTATACAGTTGTTTACAGTAGGTACAGTAGTTTACAGTAGGATACAGTAGTATACAGTAGTTTACAGTAGGATACAGTAGTATACAGTAGTTTACAGTAGGATACAGTAGTTTACAGTAGGATACAATAGTATACAGTAGTTTACAGTAGGTACAGTAGTTTACAGTGGGATACAGTAGGATACAGTAGTTTACAGTAGTTTACAGTAGGATACAGTAGTTTACAGTAGGATACAATAGTATACAGTAGTTTACAGTAGGTACAGTAGTTTACAGTAGGATACAGTAGGATACAGTAGTTTACAGTAGGATACAGTAGTATACAGTAGTTTACAGTAGGATACAGTAGTTTACAGTAGTTTACAGTAGGATACAGTAGTTTACAGTAGGATACAGTAGTATACAGTAGGATACAGTAGTATACAGTAGTTTACAGTAGGATACAGTAGTTTACAGTAGTATACAGTAGTTTACAGTAGGATACAGTAGTATACAGTAGTTTACAGTAGGATACAGTAGTTTACAGTAGGATACAGTAGTTTACAGTAGGATACAGTAGTATACAGTAGTTTACAGTAGTATACAGTAGTTTACAGTAGTATACAGTAGGATACAGTAGTATACAGTAGTTTACAGTAGGATACAGTAGTTTACAGTAGGATACAGTAGTATACAGTAGTTTACAGTAGTTTACAGTAGGATACAGTAGGATACAGTAGTATACAGTAGTATACAGTAGGATACAGTAGTATACAGTAGTTTACAGTAGTTTACAGTAGTTTACAGTAGTTTACAGTAGTATACAGTAGTATACAGTAGTTTACAGTAGTTTACAGTAGGATACAGTAGGATACAGTAGGATACAGTAGTATACAGTAGTATACAGTAGTTTACAGTAGTTTACAGTAGGATACAGTAGGATACAGTAGTATACAGTAGGATACAGTAGTATACAGTAGTTTACAGTAGTTTACAGTAGTTTACAGTAGGATACAGTAGTATACAGTAGGATACAGTAGTATACAGTAGGATACAGTAGGATACAGTAGTATACAGTAGTTTACAGTAGTATACAGTAGGATACAGTAGTATACAGTAGTTTACAGTAGGATACAGTAGTATACAGTAGTTTACAGTAGTTTACAGTAGTATACAGTAGTTTACAGTAGTATACAGTAGGATACAGTAGTATACAGTAGTTTACAGTAGGATACAGTAGTTTACAGTAGGATACAGTAGGATACAGTAGTATACAGTAGGATACAGTAGTTTACAGTAGTTTACAGTAGTTTACAGTAGTATACAGTAGTTTACAGTAGGATACAGTAGTATACAGTAGGATACAGTAGTTTACAGTAGTTTACAGTAGTATACAGTAGTATACAGTAGTTTACAGTAGTTTACAGTAGGATACAGTAGTTTACAGTAGGATACAGTAGGATACAGTAGTTTACAGTAGTTTACAGTAGGATACAGTAGTATACAGTAGGATACAGTAGTATACAGTAGTATACAGTAGTATACAGTAGTTTACAGTAGTATACAGTAGTATAAAGTAGTTTACAGTAGTTTACAGTAGTTTACAGTAGTATACAGTAGTTTACAGTAGGATACAGTAGTATACAGTAGTTTACAGTAGGATACAGTAGGATACAGTAGTTTACAGTAATTTACAGTAGGATACAGTAGTTTACAGTAGGATACAGTAGTATACAGTAGGATACAGTAGTTTACAGTAATTTACAGTAGGATACAGTAGTTTACAGTAGGATACAGTAGTATACAGTAGGATACAGTAGTTTACAGTAATTTACAGTAGGATACAGTAGTTTACAGTAGGATACAGTAGGATACAGTAGGATACAGTAGTTTACAGTAGTATACAGTAGTTTACAGTAGGATACAGTAGTATACAGTAGGATACAGTAGTATACAGTAGGATACAGTAGGATACAGTAGTTTACAGTAGTATACAGTAGTTTACAGTAGGATACAGTAGGATACAGTAGTTTACAGTAGTTTACAGTAGTTTACAGTAGTATACAGTAGGATACAGTAGTATACAGTAGTTTACAGTAGGATACAGTAGTATACAGTAGTTTACAGTAGTTTACAGTAGTATACAGTAGTTTACAGTAGGATACAGTAGTATACAGTAGGATACAGTAGTTTACAGTAGTTTACAGTAGTTTACAGTAGGATACAGTAGTTTACAGTAGTTTACAGTAGGATACAGTAGTATACAGTAGTTTACAGTAGGATACAGTAGTTTACAGTAGTTTACAGTAGTTTACAGTAGGATACAGTAGTTTACAGTAGTTTACAGTAGTATACAGTAGGATACAGTAGGATACAGTAGTTTACAGTAGTTTACAGTAGTATACAGTAGTTTACAGTAGTTTACAGTAGGATACAGTAGTATACAGTAGTTTACAGTAGTTTACAGTAGGATACAGTAGTTTACAGTAGTTTACAGTAGTATACAGTAGGATACAGTAGGATACAGTAGTTTACAGTAGTTTACAGTAGTATACAGTAGTTTACAGTAGTTTACAGTAGGATACAGTAGTATACAGTAGTTTACAGTAGTATACAGTAGTATACAGTAGTTTACAGTAGGATACAGTAGGATACAGTAGTTTACAGTAATTTACAGTAGGATACAGTAGTTTACAGTAGTTTACAGTAGGATACAGTAGTTTACAGTAGTTTACAGTAGGATACAGTAGTTTACAGTAGTTTACAGTAGGATACAGTAGTTTACAGTAGTTTACAGTAATTTACAGTAGGATACAGTAGTTTACAGTAGTTTACAGTAGGATACAGTAGTTTACAGTAGTTTACAGTAGTATACAGTAGTATACAGTAGTATACAGTAGTTTACAGTAGTATACAGTAGTATACAGTAGTTTACAGTAGGATACAGTAGTTTACAGTAGTTTACAGTAGTATACAGTAGTATACAGTAGTATACAGTAGTTTACAGTAGTATACAGTAGTATACAGTAGTTTACAGTAGGATACAGTAGTTTACAGTAGTTTACAGTAGGATACAGTAGTTTACAGTAGTTTACAGTAGTTTACAGTAGTATACAGTAGTATACAGTAGTTTACAGTAGTATACAGTAGTATACAGTAGTTTACAGTAGGATACAGTAGTTTACAGTAGTTTACAGTAGGATACAGTAGTTTACAGTAGTTTACAGTAGTTTACAGTCGCTGTGTCCCAGTTCAGCCGCTGCAGCCTTCGTCGCTTCATCTGAGGCTGATTACGTCGCAGTCGGCGCAGGGCTGTTCCAGTTCGAAGGCCGCTTCAAACACAGCCCAGGAATGCAGCCTTCCTTTCCCAACGAACGAAGGCTGGATCGGGTGCATCCTTCGCGGCCCAACGTATCCCATGATGCACTGCGCGCTGCTTGTCTGATGTTTGAAGATGGCCGAGGCGGAGAGAGCTGCTCAAACTCCTCCAGGAGGAAATTAAACTAAATAAAAAATTAAATAAGTGTAATTTCTGGCTCCATTTCTGCTCATGTGACCAATGAATGAAGCGAGATAGCGAGCAGCTGCGGTCCTGGTTGCTAGGCGACAGAGGTGAGAGGCGGAGCAGCTGTTGACGTACGCTCCGTGGACCGTCCCAGTTCTGCTCGGTCTTTGGTCCACGAAGGCCACAAGGAGTCGCCTCCGTGGGCCGCGACCTTCGAAGGCTGCAGCCTTGAACTGGGACACAGCTGAAGTATTCTGAGAAAATTCCCAACAGCTCAAACTTTTTCCCAGAATGCATTGCTATTAACAGCATGTTACTGTTTTAAATGATGAACAGCAGGCTGCTGCCATGTTTCTGTTGTTTTTTAACAGCAGTTTCTTACAGAGTTATAAAGAAATGTATCTGAACTGATCATGTGACCAGGACCTGACCCAGACGAACAGAGAACAATGTGAGCCCCTCCTTTACCCTGAGAACTGGTTCAGATCCTGGACTATGCCCATATATGGAGTGGGTGGTATGAAGTTGAGCCTGGGATATATTCAGTGTGACAGGGACGGATCCAACCCAGAGCTCTGTAATGTGGTTTATGTGAATAAAAAGACAAAAGAAACTGATCAGAAACTTTATTAACAAGAAAAAAAACACAACATATATTCTTTTTTTGATGCTCAGACATCTAAAAACTTGACATTTTAAGTTTTACTCTCCATTTTAATTATTTTTATTTATATCTCTATTTATTTATTGAACTCATCTTACTCTCCACTGTTTTCTGAAAAATTATTATTCTTTTGTTAAATGTAATATATTTAGCTTTTATTATCGATAATAATACTTTTCCTGAACAATGGAGAGTGAGTTGGCTGGAAGATGAGTTAAAATAATAATAATAATAATAATAATAATAATAATAATAATAATAATAATAGTAACTGAGTAAAACCTAAAATTGAAAGTTTTTAGACATGAACATTAAATTAAGTAAAAAAAAAATTCTTTGTTGAAAACTTGAGACACAAAACTCCTGAGGGATCCTTTTGCTTTGAGTTTTTGCAGCTGATCTTAAATCACCTTTTCCAAGATTTTTGACAAAATCTGAAGTTTAGAGATCGATCTGTAAATTATTTTTCTATATTTTTTGTGTTTCGTCCTTTAGCTCAGAGTTATTTAGTTTCCAATAATTGTTCTGAAAGTTGGATTTTTGAGTAACAGCAGTGAAGTTTACAGAATAATCTCTGAATCTAAAATCTAAAAAGTAAAAATGTCTGTGAAGAACAAGAACAACACCTTTTTTTTTGTCTTTTTCGTGTCATTTCTTTGCTTTTTTTGTGTCCCTAAATAAAAACCGTGGCAGTCCCCGCGCCGTCCTGCAGGTGGCGCTCCGTCCTCGGCCTCTCGTCGCTCGTAAAACTTTTCCTGAAACTTTTTTTTTCCGAACACACCCAGTGACGTCAGCGCGCACAGAGAGCGGCGGCGTCAGTCTCAGCCTCCGCCGAACCCAGCGCCAGGAAACCGAGAAAGTCCAAAAAACCAGGTCTGAAGACAAAAACCGGGGCAGAACCAGGTCTGACCCGGGACCACACGCACGCGGGACAAGCCCAGGACTAAACCAGGACTCGGGGACGTGCACGAACCTGAGAGTGTCGCGCGGAGCCGAGGGAAAACCTGAGGAGCGTCGCCAGATCTGCGCTGGGTTTACGCACGGACTGAGGCGCGTCCATGGCGAGTCCGGACCAGACCCAGACCCAGACCCAGACCAGGACCATGTCGTGCTCGGAGGAACCCGAGGGAGCGCGCCCCCGATACGGCTGTAAGTGCGCGCACGTACACACACACAGCAGCAGCAGCGCACGCGCGGGACTTCCGCGTTTGAGCGAAAAACGCATCAGAAGTGTGCCCAAAAAAAAACAGCGATAAAAGAAGCACAGAGACCAAAACCAGGGCCTAGACCAGGACTGGGACCAGGACTGAGACCTGGACTGAGACCTGGACTGAGACCTGGACTGGGACCGGGACTGAGACCTGGACTGGGACCGGGACTGAGACCTGGACTGAGACCTGGACTGAGACCTGGACTGGGACCAGGACTGAGGTAGACCAAGTTTAGTTCAGGTCAGGAACTGGTTTTGGATTTGGAAATGTCGTGGGAAAGTTTTGCAATGTTCTGAAGAGTTTGAGGTTTTGAATGAGCACAGAAAAAAAGACTAACCCAGGACTAAACCGGGACTAAACCGGGACTAAACCGGGTCTAAACCGGGACTAAACCGGGACTAAACCGGGACTAAACCAGGTCTAAACCGGGTCAAAACCGGGACTAAACCGGGACTAAACCGGGTCTAAACCGGGACTAAACCGGGACTAAACCGGGACTAAACCGGGACTAAACCGGGTCTAAACCGGGTCTAAACCGGGACTAAACCGGGTCTAAACCGGGACTAAACCGGGACTAAACCGGGACTAAACCGGGTCTAAACCGGGACTAAACCGGGACTAAACCGGGTCTAAACCGGGTCTAAACCGGGTCTAAACCGGGTCTAAACCGGGACTAAACCGGGACTAAACCGGGACTAAACCAGGTCTAAACCAGGACTAAACCAGGACTAAACCGGGTCTAAACCGGGTCAAAACCGGGACTAAACCGGGACTAAACCGGGTCTAAACCGGGACTAAACCGGGACTAAACCGGGACTAAACCAGGTCTAAACCGGGTCAAAACCGGGACTAAACCGGGACTAAACCGGGTCTAAACCGGGACTAAACCGGGACTAAACCGGGACTAAACCGGGACTAAACCGGGACTAAACCGGGTCTAAACCGGGACTAAACCGGGTCTAAACCGGGACTAAACCGGGACTAAACCGGGACTAAACCGGGTCTAAACCGGGACTAAACCGGGACTAAACCGGGTCTAAACCGGGTCTAAACCGGGTCTAAACCGGGTCTAAACCGGGACTAAACCGGGACTAAACCGGGACTAAACCGGGTCTAAACCAGGACTAAACCAGGACTAAACCAGGTCTAAACCAGGTCTAAACCAGGACTAAACCAGGTCTAAACCAGGTCTAAACCAGGACTAAACCAGGTCTAAACCAGGACTAAACCAGGTCTAAACCAGGTCTAAACCAGGTCTAAACCAGGTCTAAACCAGGTCTAAACCAGGTCTAAACCAGGACTAAACCAGAACTAAACCAGGTCTAAACCAGGACTAAACCAGGTCTAAACCAGGTCTAAACCAGGACTAAACCAGGTCTAAACCAGGTCTAAACCAGGTCTAAACCAGGTCTAAACCAGGTCTAAACCAGATCTAAACCAGGACTAAACCAGGACTAAACCAGGTCTAAACCAGGTCTAAACCAGGACTAAACCAGGACTAAACCAGGTCTAAACCAGGTCTAAACCAGGACTAAACCAGGTCTAAACCAGGTCTAAACCAGGACTAAACCAGGACTAACCCAGGTCTAAACCAGGTCTAAACCAGGACTAAACCAGGACTAAACCAGGTCTAAACCAGGTCTAAACCAGGACTAAACCAGGACTAACCCAGGTCTGAGGTTTGACTCAGAGGTGTGACTCCGGGACTGAGTCCAGGTCTGAGTAAGAACTGCTGCAGGTCTGCACGTGTCATGAAACCTGTTCATCCATTCATCTGCTGTGTGGTTTTGGTGGAGTTGAACTACCAACCTGCAGGTTACTGAGGGGGAAGTTTAGTCCTGAGTCAGCTCAGGGTAAACTTTTACTGTTTTTACTTCAACTGTTTCTGGTAAAAGATAAAGTAAAAAGTAAAAGTAGTTTAGAGTTTTTGCTGCGGCGTCACTGCAGAACTTAACCTGACTTCAGTCCAGAAGGGACTTGGTTTAAGTCCAGATGAAGGGACTTGGTTTAAGTCCAGATGAAGGGACTTGGTTTAAGTCCAGATGAAGAGACTTGGTTTAAGTCCAGATGAAGGGACTTGGTTTAAGTCCAGATGAAGGGACTTGGTTTAAGTCCAGATGAAGAGACTTGGTTTAAGTCCAGATGAAGAGACTTGGTTTAAGTCCAGATGAAGGGACTTGGTTTAAGTCCAGATGAAGAGACTTGGTTTAAGTCCAGATGAAGGGACTTGGTTTAAGTCCAGATGAAGGGACTTGGTTTAAGTCCAGATGAAGAGACTTGGTTTAAGTCCAGATGAAGGGACTTGGTTTAAGTCCAGATGAAGGGACTTGGTTTAAGTCCAGATGAAGGGACTTGGTTTAAGTCCAGATGAAGGGACTTGGTTTAAGTCCAGATGAAGGGACTTGGTTTAAGTCCAGATGAAGGGACTTGGTTTAAGTCCAGATGGGACTTGGTTTAAGTCCAGAGGAAGGGACTTGGTTTAAGTCCAGATGAAGAGACTTGGTTTAAGTCCAGATGAAGAGACTTGGTTTAAGTCCAGATGAAGAGACTTGGTTTAAGTCCAGATGGGACTTGGTTTAAGTCCAGAGGAAGGGACTTGGTTTAAGTCCAGATGAAGAGACTTGGTTTAAGTCCAGATGAAGAGACTTGGTTTAAGTCCAGATGGGACTTGGTTTAAGTCCAGAGGAAGGGACTTGGTTTAAGTCCAGATGAAGAGACTTGGTTTAAGTCCAGATGAAGAGACTTGGTTTAAGTCCAGATGAAGAGACTTGGTTTAAGTCCAGATGGGACTTGGTTTAAGTCCAGAGGAAGGGACTTGGTTTAAGTCCAGATGAAGAGACTTGGTTTAAGTCCAGATGAAGAGACTTGGTTTAAGTCCAGATGAAGAGACTTGGTTTAAGTCCAGATGAGACTTGGTTTAAGTCCAGATGAAGGGACTTGGTTTAAGTCCAGATGAAGGGACTTGGTTTAAGTCCAGATGAAGAGACTTGGTTTAAGTCCAGATGGGACTTGGTTTAAGTCCAGAGGAAGGGACTTGGTTTAAGTCCAGATGAAGAGACTTGGTTTAAGTCCAGATGAAGAGACTTGGTTTAAGTCCAGATGGGACTTGGTTTAAGTCCAGAGGAAGGGACTTGGTTTAAGTCCAGATGAAGAGACTTGGTTTAAGTCCAGATGAAGAGACTTGGTTTAAGTCCAGATGAAGAGACTTGGTTTAAGTCCAGATGGGACTTGGTTTAAGTCCAGAGGAAGGGACTTGGTTTAAGTCCAGATGAAGAGACTTGGTTTAAGTCCAGATGAAGAGACTTGGTTTAAGTCCAGATGAAGAGACTTGGTTTAAGTCCAGATGAGACTTGGTTTAAGTCCAGATGAAGGGACTTGGTTTAAGTCCAGATGAAGGGACTTGGTTTAAGTCCAGATGAAGGGACTTGGTTTAAGTCCAGATGAAGGGACTTGGTTTAAGTCCAGATGAAGAGACTTGGTTTAAGTCCAGATGAAGAGACTTGGTTTAAGTCCAGATGAAGGGACTTGGTTTAAGTCCAGATGAAGAGACTTGGTTTAAGTCCAGATGAAGAGACTTGGTTTAAGTCCAGATGAAGGGACTTGGTTTAAGTCCAGATGAAGGGACTTGGTTTAAGTCCAGATGAAGAGACTTGGTTTAAGTCCAGATGAAGAGACTTGGTTTAAGTCCAGATGAAGAGACTTGGTTTAAGTCCAGATGAAGGGACTTGGTTTAAGTCCAGATGAAGAGACTTGGTTTAAGTCCAGATGAAGAGACTTGGTTTAAGTCCAGATGAAGAGACTTGGTTTAAGTCCAGATGGGACTTGGTTTAAGTCCAGAGGAAGGGACTTGGTTTAAGTCCAGAGGAAGGGACTTGGTTTAAGTCCAGATGAAGGGACTTGGTTTAAGTCCAGATGAAGGGACTTGGTTTAAGTCCAGATGAAGAGACTTGGTTTAAGTTATTTCCTGCTTGAAGCTATTTTTGTTTATTTCAAGCTAAATGTGGAGTGGAGTTTTCTCTCAGATAATTCTGCTTGAACTCAGTAAACCAGCTTTAAACCGGACTGGGCTGGGTTTACAGATCTGGGCTGGGACTCGGGCAGGATCCTGAACCTGGTCCTGAACCTGGTCCGGGTCCAGGTCCTGGTCCTGGTCCTGGTCCTGGTCCAGGTCCTGAACCTGGTCCTGGTCCTGGTCCAGGTCCTGGTCCTGGTCCTGGTCCTGGTCCAGGTCCTGGTCCAGGGACAGATGGCCAGTGGCTGATGCTGGACACAAACCGAACACGAGTCCTGTGCATTTCTCTGCCAAACTTGGTACATTTACAGTAAACTCCCTCTGCAGGGGGCGCTGTTGCAGCAGTTCACATGTTTCCTTCTTTCATGGAGGAAACATGTGATTAAAGTCACATGATCAATCCAAGATGGCCGACTTCCGACAGTTTTCATTGCACGTTTTTACCAAATTTGGTTTGGTTCTAAAGTGGCGATGTTTGGGGCGATGGTGGCGCAGAGGGTTAAGCATTCGCCCAGCAACCGGAGGGTCGCCGGTTCGAATCCCATCTGAAGCGCATACTGTCGTTGTGTCCCTGGGCAAGACACTTCACCCCCTGTGTGAATGTGTTAGTGTGGCTGGTGTTGGTGGTGGTCGGAGGGGCCGTTGGCGCAGATTTCCCCAGGGCAGCTGTGTTAAGTAGCTGAGGACTGAATGAATAATGGATCAAAAATTGTAAAGCGACTTTGAGTTGTGTGAAAAGTGCTATATAAAACTGATGTATTATTATTATTATTATTATTATTAAGTGTCGGGACGTCCCATTGGCTGAGGGCGTCACCATGGCAACAGGACCACAACTGTACACAACACAACTGTACACAACACAACTGTACACAACACAACTGTACACAACTGTACACAACACAACTGTACACAACACAACTGTACACAACTGTACACAACACAACTGTACACAACACAACTGTACACAACACAACTGTACACAACTGTACACAACACAACTGTACACAACACAACTGTACACAACACAACTGTACACAACACAACTGTACACAACACAACTGTACACAACTGTACACAACACAACTGTACACAACTGTACACAACACAACTGTACACAACACAACACAACTGTACACAACACAACTGTACACAACACAACTGTACACAACACAACTGTACACAACACAACTGTACACAACTGTACACAACTGTACACAACACAACTGTACACAACACAACTGTACACAACTGTACACAACACAACTGTACACAACACAACTGTACACAAGAACCACAACAAATCCATGAATGCATGAATCTAACTGTGGTCAGTGTATATGAGATGGTTAGTGTGTGACAGGGTTAGTAACTGAGTTATTACACTCAGTTATTACACTCAGTATTACACTCAGTTATTACACTCTGTTATTACACTCTGTTATTACACTCAGTTATTACACTCAGTATTACACTCAGTATTACACTCAGTTATTACACTCAGTATTACACTCAGTTATTTCACTCAGTTATTACACTCAGTTATTACACTCAGTTATTACACTCAGTATTACACTCAGTTATTACACTCAGTTATTACACTCTGTTATTACACTCTGTTATTACACTCAGTTATTACACTCAGTATTACACTCAGTTATTACACTCAGTATTACACTCAGTTATTACACTCAGTTATTACACTCAGTTATTTCACTCAGTTATTTCACTCAGTTATTACACTCAGTTATTACACTCAGTTATTACACTCAGTTATTACACTCAGTTATTACACTCAGTTATTACACTCAGTTATTACACTCAGTTATTTCACTCAGTTATTTCACTCAGTTATTTCACTCAGTTATTACACTCAGTTATTACACTCAGTTATTACACTCAGTTATTACACTCAGTATTACACTCAGTTATTACACTCAGTTATTTCACTCAGTTATTTCACTCAGTTATTTCACTCAGTATTACACTCAGTTATTACACTCAGTTATTACACTCTGTTATTACACTCTGTTATTACACTCAGTTATTACACTCAGTATTACACTCAGTTATTACACTCAGTATTACACTCAGTTATTACACTCAGTTATTACACTCAGTTATTTCACTCAGTTATTTCACTCAGTTATTACACTCAGTATTACACTCAGTTATTACACTCAGTTATTTCACTCAGTTATTACACTCAGTTATTTCACTCAGTTATTACACTCAGTTATTATAATGAAGACGATAATAACAGTGATTATAATAACTGGTAACGAGTGTGTCTCAGTTCCTCTGAGCTACTTCTCTCTTTCCTTTCCTGTCGAGTAATATTTGTATTTCTGTTTTTTGTTGCGTGATGAGTTCAAATGCAGCAGGATTAGTGAAAAATAAAAAGCGTCTGTCGTTGTTTTAGCTGCATTTTTGTTTTTGTCTCAGAGACTTTCTCCAGCAGCCATTGTTCTGATCAATATTTAGTCTGCAGATGATTTTTACGATGAATGGATGAATAATCAGAGTGAGTTCTGACCCGGCGCTGGAGGGGTTAGAACATTTAAGTTTTATTATTCCTGTTAAAAATGGTAACAATGCTACCAAAAACTACTTTCATTTTGTTTTTTTCTTAACAAAATTTGAAGAAGACAAGTTTCAGGTCTGCAGTGTGAAGACGTTTCATGCAGAAAATATGTTCACAGAAATGTTTTTTTCTTTTTCAAAAACACAACATTTTTGTTGTGTTTGTGTCTCAGATTCTGTAAATAACCCAGATAATTATCCATCCAGTAATAAATCAGTTGATGATTATTTCAGTATTTGATGAATCTGAGTTGAAAGAATGCAGGAGGTGGAAAACTGAAATAATCCAGGAATAAATAAATCTTCCCAATCTCTGAAAACTGCTCCAACACAGATTAATCACTGAATTCAAATCATTTTAACAAAACTGTAATCGCTGAATAATCATCTGTAACCAGACACAATCAGACCTGAGTCCTGCCCCGAGTCCTGCCCCGAGTCCTGCCCCGAGTCCTGCCCCGAGTCCTGCCCCGAGTCCTGCCCCGAGTCCTGCCCCGAGTCCTGCCCCGAGTCCTGTCTCGAGTCCTGTCTCGAGTCCTGTCTCGAGTCCTGCCCCGAGTCCTGTCTCGAGTCCTGTCTCGAGTCCTGTCTCGAGTCCTGTCTCGAGTCCTGCCCCGAGTCCTGTCTCGAGTCCTGTCTCGAGTCCTGTCTCGAGTCCTGTCTCGAGTCCTGCCCCGAGTCCTGTCTCGAGTCCTGCCCCGAGTCCTGCCCCGAGTCCTGTCTCGAGTCCTGTCTCGAGTCCTGTCTCGAGTCCTGCCCCGAGTCCTGTCCCGAGTCCTGTCCCGAGTCCTGTCCCGAGTCCTGTCCCGAGTCCTGCCCCGAGTCCTGTCTCGAGTCCTGCCCCGAGTCCTGCCCCGAGTCCTGTCTCGAGTCCTGCCCCGAGTCCTGCCCCGAGTCCTGTCCCGAGTCCTGCCCCAAGTCCTGCCCCGAGTCCTGAGTCCTGCCCCGAGTCCCGAGTCCTGCCCCGAGTCCTGTCCCGAGTCCTGCCCCGAGTCCCGAGTCCTGCCCCGAGTCCCGAGTCCTGCCCCGAGTCCCGAGTCCTGCCCCGAGTCCCGAGTCCTGCCCCGAGTCCCGAGTCCTGTCCCGAGTCCCGAGTCCTGTCCCGAGTCCTGTCCCGAGTCCTGCCCCGAGTCCTGCCCCGAGTCCTGCCCCGAGTCCTGCCCCGAGTCCTGCCCCGAGTCCTGCCCCGAGTCCTGCCCTGAGTCCTGCCCCGAGTCCTGCCCCGAGTCCTGCCCCGAGTCCTGCCCCGAGTCCTGAGTCCTGTCCTGGAGTGTTAAAAGTGTTTAAAGTGAAGTGTTTAAAAGTGTTTAAAGTGAAGTGTTTAAAAGTGTTTAAAGTGAAGTGTTTAAAGTGAAGTGTTTAAAAGCGTTTAAAGTGAAGTGTTTAAAAGCGTTTAAAGTGAAGTGTTTAAAAGCGTTTAAAGTGAAGTGTTTAAAAGCGTTTAAAGTGAAGTGTTTAAAAGCGTTTAAAGTGAAGTGTTTAAAGTGAAGCGTTTAAAGTGAAGTGTTTAAAGTGAAGCGTTTAAAGTGAAGTGTTTAAAAGCGTTTAAAGTGAAGTGTTTAAAGTGAAGTGTTTAAAGTGAAGCGTTTAAAGTGAAGTGTTTAAAGTGAAGCGTTTAAAGTGAAGTGTTTAAAAGCGTTTAAAGTGAAGTGTTTAAAAGCGTTTAAAGTGAAGTGTTTAAAAGCGTTTAAAGTGAAGTGTTTAAAGTGAAGTGTTTAAAGTGAAGTGTTTAAAAGCGTTTAAAGTGAAGTGTTTAAAAGCGTTTAAAGTGAAGTGTTTAAAAGCGTTTAAAGTGAAGTGTTTAAAGTGAAGTGTTTAAAGTGAAGTGTTTAAAGTGAAGTGTTTAAAAGCGTTTAAAGTGAAGTGTTTAAAAGCGTTTAAAGTGAAGTGTTTAAAAGCGTTAAGTCCCAGAGCTGGCTCTGTGTGGAACCAGCCTCAGACTAAAATCCCGCTGATCTCAGATCTGCTCAGGCTGATTACTGTTTATGCTGCAGCTGTGGCTTTTAGTCCAGTGGTTCTCAACTGATGGGTCAGTGCCCAAAAGTGGGCCACAGAACTGTTTTCAGTGGGTCGCAGGCCTTTGCCAGGGAAAAAAACAAACAAAAAAAGAAAAAACAAAAAGGATTTGTGCAGAGTCTTTTAAAATCTGAATGTATGGCTTTAAAATATCTAAAATCTGCCGCGTAAAAGACAAAGTAAACTGTAAAAACCTATGTGGAGCTAAAAACCTCGCTGACCTAAAGTGACCGGGGCAGAGCCGGAGGTGGTCGCCCAATGACAGGAGGTTGCTGGTTCGATTCTTGCCCCAGTTCTTTCTGCCGCTGTGCCCTCGGGCCTTGCCTCCAGTGTGTGACTGTGAGTGTGTTTGGTTCTGGTCAGAGGCCACTGGCACAAAATGGCTGCCACATCTCCGTCAGTCTGCCCCAGAGCATTATTGTTGTTGTTGTTGTTGTTGTTGTTGTTGTTGTTGTTATTATTATTATGTGTGTATTGATGTTGTGTTGTGTTTTCGGCAGCGGTCCTGGACGGAGTGGAGCGGCTGACGGCGGAGGAGATGGACGAGCGGCGGCAGCAGAACATGGCATACGAATATCTGTGCCACTTAGAGGAGGCCAAAAGGTAACCCTAACCCTGGTTTAGACCTGGTTTAGACCTGGTTTAGACCTGGTTCAGTCCTGGTTTAGTCCTGGTTTAGACCTGGTTTAGACCTGGTTTAGACCTGGTTCAGTCCTGGTTTAGTCCTGGTTTAGACCTGGTTTAGACCTGGTTTAGACCTGGTTTAGACCTGGTTCAGTCCTGGTTTAGTCCTGGTTTAGACCTGGTTTAGACCTGGTTTAGACCTGGTTCAGTCCTGGTTTAGTCCTGGTTTAGACCTGGTTTAGACCTGGTTTAGTCCTGGTTTAGTCCTGGTTTAGTCCTGGTTTAGACCTGGTTTAGACCTGGTTTAGACCTGGTTTAGACCTGGTTTAGTCCTGGTTTAGACCTGGTTTAGACCTGGTTTAGACCTGGTTCAGTCCTGGTTTAGTCCTGGTTCAGTCCTGGTTTAGACCTGGTTTAGACCTGGTTTAGACCTGGTTCAGTCCTGGTTTAGTCCTGGTTTAGACCTGGTTCAGACCTGGTTTAGACCTGGTTCAGACCTGGTTTAGACCTGGTTTAGTCCTGGTTTAGACCTGGTTTAGTCCTGGTTTAGTCCTAGTTCAGTCCTGGTTTAGTCCTGGTTCAGTCCTGGTTTAGTCCTGGTTTAGTCCTGGTTCAGTCCTGGTTTAGTCCTGGTTTAGTCCTGGTTCAGTCCTGGTTCAGTCCTGGTTTAGACCTGGTTTAGTCCTGGTTCAGTCCTGGTTCAGACCTGGTTTAGACCTGGTTTAGACCTGGTTTAGTCCTGGTTTAGACCTGGTTCAGTCCTGGTTTAGACCTGGTTCAGACCTGGTTTAGACCTGGTTTAGTCCTGGTTTAGTCCTGGTTTAGACCTGGTTCAGTCCTGGTTTAGACCTGGTTCAGACCTGGTTTAGACCTGGTTTAGACCTGGTTTAGACCTGGTTTAGTCCTGGTTTAGACCTGGTTCAGTCCTGGTTTAGACCTGGTTCAGACCTGGTTCAGTCCTGGTTTAGTCCTGGTTTAGTCCTGGTTTAGACCTGGTTCAGTCCTGGTTTAGACCTGGTTCAGACCTGGTTTAGACCTGGTTTAGACCTGGTTTAGTCCTGGTTTAGACCTGGTTTAGTCCTGGTTCAGTCCTGGTTTAGACCTGGTTCAGACCTGGTTTAGACCTGGTTTAGACCTGGTTTAGACCTGGTTTAGACCTGGTTTAGACCTGGTTTAGTCCTGGTTTAGACCTGGTTCAGTGTGGTCTTGTGTAAAGAGGAAGGAAGTGAGTCAGAGTGAACAGTTTTAGAGAAACACACTCGTCGTCATGGAAACAGCTTCCTGTTGCCGCGCTGGCTCTTCAGCTCTGTGCACTCGGTTTCCCAGAATGCATCAGTGACAGACACAGTCGGTATGGGCTGTATGCACACGTTACTTCTGCGTTGTCTGTCAGGCCGCTGAGTCATTTCTGGTTGGGAGCAGCGTTGTTTACACGAAGTCTTTGGAGTTTACCCGGTGTCTACTCGCGCGACCTAAAGTCACAGTAAATGATGTTAGGCGCATTGTTCGTCTGTTTAGCTCGACACCACAGAGCAAAATGGAGAAAGGATTTAAATTCTATATATCATCCTACATAGCTAACATTGAAGGCAAGTTGCTAATGCTAACCCGTTAGTAGCAGTCTAATCACATTACAGCAGAGTGGTTCTTACTTTTTGTCTGTAATTTTCAGTGTCAGGTAAAAACTGTGCCAGGTGAGGTTAGAGCTCGGTGCTACGCTCAGTGAAGAAGGCAGAGGCAGCTCATCAGCTGAGAGTAGGACCACAGCCTTAATGTCACGTTCAAAGTCGGGATGTCCCGATCAAGAGATCATTATCGGACACTGATCAAGGATTTTTTTAATGATCAGATCGAATTTAGTAACGTGATCAGGCGATCTTACATTTTACATCTGCTGCAAACCAAAACACAAACCACTGCAGCATGTAGTAGTAATGTGGCAGTAGGGCTGGGCAAAAAACTAATTCATTTGGTTTATTTGCATTTTTACCATGGACAATGTCAAAAGAGGCTCTGTCTATAATCAGCTTCAGTGGAACAGGTCCAAGAGCTACAGCTGTTAGCAGTGTTGTGGCTAATGCTAGCGCCTACAGCAGCTTAGTTAAACAGTAAATGTGTAGACTCTGCAGACGCTAACAACAGTAATAATCACAGAGAAAGAGGTCAGTTTACCTCAGTAATGCCTCCGTTTAGATCTGGCAGCAGTTTGTCCAAAAGAACAGTGTGTGATGTGCAGCCTTCACTTACCTGTCTTTGTTTATGTATGCTAATTAGACACATGCTTTGCAGCTTAGCGTCTTCTCACAGGCCTCATGGTGTATTTTATAACAGACCTGGCCTTTAGAAGCAGAGAGGACTTAAACTAAAAGATTTTTATGTCTTCACTGATGTCACTGAGAGTAACGCACACTGCTGCTGCTGTCGTCTTGTTCACACATTTAGCATAAAAACATAGCTATGCAATTTGTGATTATATTACAATGTTATTATATTAAAAGGTTATTACATTACAAAATGCAAAAAAGTAATAATGAAAAAGATTGATATTGCGACTCGGATGGGCCAGAACCAAACATGAAATGATTAGTATGGGATGGAGAGTTGATCGGGACATCCCTAGTTCAAAAAGAAAAGAAAGAAAAAGAAAACTTTGTCCTTTTGGATGTCATCATGTACACACACTCTGACAAAAAAATACAATTTACTAAAAACAAACGAAAATGAATTAATAAACAAACTCGTTATTTGTTTCGGGAGGTCGATGTCTACCGTCAGCCATAGCCGGAAGTGACTCCGCGGACTTATTTTTAACCGGAAATACGTCACGCAGTTCTGTGCATAGAGCCCATTACATCATAATTGGGGCGGGGCCTAGCGTAGTGTTAGAAACATGACTTTTTTATTGGTAAAAAAGCAGGAAACTGTGGATGTTTTTACATGGGCAGAACCAAACACAAACTCAAAGCCAGACTGAGCACAAACAGGACGTTAGCACCGACGTTAGCACCGACGTTAGCACCGACGTTAGCACCGGGAACCCTCTGTACCCCATGGCAGTGCAGTACAGAAACCCTGACCATGGCAGCGGTAATGCTCTAAACCTCTGTGGTGCTGATCATATTCATGAGTCTGAAGACGAGGTGAGAGGCTTCAGAAGCTCCCACAGAGAGAGTGCTTCTGGATTTATGCTCTCAAAGCTACACAACATCCAGGTCTGATCCCCTTTCTCTCGCTAACAGCTTCCCTCGTTTAATTACTGTATATATATATGAATATTTTTCTATAAAGTATATTAAATTGAAAATGTATTATGATGTATAGTAAAGAAATGTTGTGTTAATCTTTTTAAGTAATGAGCTGTTTGTATCCTGGCTTCCATCATGCACCAGGCGACTGAGAACCAGCTCCTGCTGTGACCAAGGCCAGGTTCTAAAGCTACATCCTGGCATCGAGTTTGTCCTGAGGAACGCCTCAGAGCCGGAACGCGCTGGCATTGTTTTAACAAACAGCCATGTGATAAAGGCTTTTTAATCATTTCTATCTTTTTGAGTGCCTCAGTTTCCTGCTTTTTACCAGAGTTGATGCCAAACTCATCACATCCAAGTAGCGCATGCTGTATTTGATCACTTTTTTATTCTTTTCAGACTTTTTTCGTTTTTATTGTCTGTAGTTTTTATGAAATGATGCAGAACAATCCGACTGAATTTTCCGAGGTGACTAAATATTTTCTTCTGTCTGAGTCTGAGTCATAAAAACATAAAACTCTCACAGAAAAGCGTACGACCGACTTTTACCTGCAGTTGATGTAAATGTAGGAGCTCCGTCTGGTCTGAGTTCATACATTCGAGCTAATGCTAATGCTAATGCTAATGATAACGACCTGTTAGCAAGCTTTAACACATTCACAGAGGCACAGTTAGTTTACAGTAATATGATAAACTCACTCGTGGTGTTTTTAAACTAAAGTCTGTAACTTTACACATTAGCACATTAGCATGTTAGCATGTGTTAGCATGTGTTAGCATGTGTTAGCATGTGTTATTCTTGGTTTTTTTATGCATAAATATGGACCTCTGTGTCCTCCTGTGTGTCAAGGTCTAAACTAGGTCTGAACCAGGTCTTGACCAGATCTAAACCTTGTCTAGACCATGACTAAACCAGGTCTAAACCACATCTGAACCAGGTCTAGACTTGGTCTCTGTGTGAATGCAGTGAATGCTGTAGAACCAGTTGAGTTCTCTGCGGTCCTGGGTCTGGTCTCATTCCAGTCTCAGAGAGAGTCTCAGTGTGGGCCTGGACTTGTCCTGGTCTCGTCCTGGACTTGTCCTGGACTTGTCCATACACCTGTACTACAGCTGTACTACACCTGTACTCACCTGTACTACACCTGTATTCACCTGTACTACACCTGTGCTCACCTGTACTACACCTGTATTCACCTGTATTCACCTGTACTCCCCTGTACTACACCTGTATTCACCTGTACTACACCTGTGCTCACCTGTACTACACCTGTATTCACCTGTATTCACCTGTACTCCCCTGTACTACACCTGTACTCCCCTGTACTACACCTGTACTCCCCTGTATTCACCTGTACTCACCTGTACTACACCTGTGCTCGCCTGTACTCACCTGTACTCACCTGTATTACACCTGTACTCCCCTGTATTCACCTGTACTACACCTGTACTCCCCTGTACTACACCTGTGCTCACCTGTATTCACCTGTACTCCCCTGTATTCACCTGTACTACACCTGTACTCCCCTGTACTACACCTGTGCTCACCTGTATTCACCTGTACTCCCCTGTACTACACCTGTACTCCCCTGTATTCACCTGTACTCACCTGTACTACACCTGTGCTCGCCTGTACTCACCTGTACTCCCCTGTATTCACCTGTATTCACCTGTACTACACCTGTATTCACCTGTACTCACCTGTGCTCACCTGTACTCACCTGTACTCACCGGTACTCCCCTGTATTCACCTGTACTACACCTGTACTACACCTGTACTACACCTGTACTACATCTGTACTACACCTGTACTCACCTGTACTCACCTGTATTCACCTGTACTACACCTGTACTACACCTGTACTACACCTGTGCTCACCTGTACTCACCTGTACTCCCCTGTATTCACCTGTACTACACCTGTACTACACCTGTGCTCACCTGTGCTCACCTGTATTCACCTGTACTACACCTGTACTACACCTGTGCTCACCTGTGCTCACCTGTGCTCACTTGTACTACACCTTTGCTCCCCTGTACTACACCTGTACTCACCTGTACTACACCTGTACTCACCTGTACTACACCTGTACTCACCTGCACTCACCTGTACTACACCTGTACTACACCTGTACTCCCCTGTACTCCCCTGTACTCACCTGTACTACACCTGTACTCACCTGTACTACACCTGTACTACACCTGTACTCACCTGTACTACACCTGTGCTCACCTGTACTGCAAACAAATAATTTTACACCAAGACATGTCTCAGACATGTCTCACAAGACATGTCTCAGAGGGGGACATGTCTCAGAGGGGACGTGTCTCAGAGGGGGACATGTCTCAGAGGGGGACATGTCTCAGAGGGGACGTGTCTCAGAGGGAGACGTGTCTCAGAGGGAGACGTGTCTCAGAGGGGACGTGTCTCAGAGGGGGACGTGTCTCAGAGGGGACGTGTCTCAGAGGGGGACGTGTCTCAGAGGGGGACGTGTCTCAGAGGGGGACGTGTCTCAGAGGGGGACGTGTCTCAGAGGGGGACGTGTCTCAGGGGGGACGTGTCTCAGGGGGGACGTGTCTCAGGGGGGACGTGTCTCAGAGGGGGACATGTCTCAGAGAGGACATGAGTTTTTTTCTCTGCAGCTCACACTGAACACACACAAGGCTTACAACCAGGTCTGAGTCCTGGTCTGAGTCCAGGTCCGAGTCCAGGTCCGAGTCCAGGTCCGAGTCCAGGTCCGAGTCCAGGTCCGAGTCCAGGTCCGAGTCCAGGTCCGAGTCCAGGTCCGAGACCAGGTCCGAGACCAGGTCCGAGACCAGGTCCGAGTCCAGGTCCGAGTCCAGGTCCGAGTCCAGGTCCGAGTCCTGGTCTGAGTCCTGGTCTGAGACCAGGTCCGAGTCCAGGTCCGTGTCCTGGTCTCGGTCCTGGTCTCGGTCCTGGTCTCGGTCCTGGTCTCGGTCCTGGTCCTGGTCTCGGTCCTGGTCCCGGTCCCGGTCCTGGTCTCGGTCCTGGTCTCGGTCCTGGTCCTGGTCTCGGTCCTGGTCTCGGTCCTGGTCCTGGTCCTGGTCTCGGTCCTGGTCCCGGTCCTGGTCCTGGTCTCAGTCCTGGTCTCGGTCCTGGTCCTGGTCCTGGTCCTGGTCTCAGTCCTGGTCCTGGTCTCAGTCCTGGTCCTGGTCTCAGTCCTGGTCTCGGTCCTGGTCCTGGTCCTGGTCTCAGTCCTGGGCGAGACCGGGAGCTGGACAAAGGCCGGGCTCAGACCAGGTTCCTGTTTTTCTGTTAAAGAGGAGGAGGCGGAGCTCTGATAAACTCCAGACCTGGACTCGGACCAGGACTCGGACCTGGACCAGGACCAGGACTGAGACCAGGACCGAGACCAGGACCGAGACCAGGACCGAGACCAGGACTGAGACCAGGACTGAGACCAGGACCGGGACCAGGACCGAGACCAGGACTGAGACCAGGACTGAGACCAGGACCGGGACCAGGACCGAGACCAGGACCGAGACCTGGACTGAGACCGGGACCAGGACCGGGACCAGGACCGGGACCAGGACCGAGACCAGGACCGAGACCAGGACTGAGACCAGGACCGGGACCAGGACCGGGACCAGGACCGGGACCAGGACTGAGACCAGGACTGAGACCAGGACTGAGACCAGGACCAGGACTGAGACCAGGACTGAGACCAGGACCGGGACCAGGACCAGGACTGAGACCAGGACCGGGACCAGGACCAGGACTGAGACCAGGATTGAGACCAGGACCGGGACCAGGATCAAGACTGAGACCAGGACCGGGACCAGGACCAGGACTGAGACCAGGACTGAGACCAGGACCGGGACCAGGATCAAGACTGAGACCGGGACCGGGACCAGGATCAGGACTGAGACCAGGACTGAGACCAGGACTGAGACCAGGACTGAGACCAGGACCAGGACTGAGACCAGGACTGAGACCAGGACCGGGACCAGGACCAGGACTGAGACCGGGACCAGGACCGAGACCAGGACCAGGACCAGGACCAGGACTGAGACCAGGACCAGGACCAGGACTGAGACCAGGACTGAGACCAGGACTGAGACCAGGACCAGGACCAGGACCAGGACTGAGACCAGGACCGGGACCAGGACCAGGACTGAGACCAGGACCAGGACCAGGACTGAGACCAGGACCGGGACCAGGATCAAGACTGAGACCAGGACCGGGACCAGGACCAGGACTGAGACCAGGACTGAGACCAGGACCGGGACCAGGATCAAGACTGAGACCAGGACCGGGACCAGGACCAGGACTGAGACCAGGACCAGGACCAGGACTGAGACCAGGACCGGGACCAGGATCAAGACTGAGACCAGGACCGGGACCAGGACCAGGACTGAGACCAGGACTGAGACCAGGACCGGGACCAGGATCAAGACTGAGACCAGGACCGGGACCGGGACCAGGACCAGGACCAAAACCAGGACTGAGACCAGGACTGAGACCAGGACCGGGACCAGGATCAAGACTGAGACCAGGACCGGGACCAGGACCAGGACCAGGACTGAGACCAGGACCGGGACTGAGACCAGGACCAGGACCAGGACTGAGACCAGGACCGGGACCAGGATCAAGACTGAGACCGAGACCAGGACCAGGACCAGGACCAGGACTGAGACCAGGACTGGGACCAGGACTGAGACCAGGACCAGGACTGAGACCAGGACTGAGACCAGGACCGGGACCAGGACCAGGACTGAGACCGGGACCAGGACCAGGACCAGGACTGAGACCAGGACCGGGACCAGGACCAGGACTGAGACCAGGACCGGGACCAGGATCAAGACTGAGACCAGGACCGGGACCAGGACCAGGACTGAGACCAGGACTGAGACCAGGACCGGGACCAGGATCAAGACTGAGACCAGGACCGGGACCAGGACCAGGACCAAAACCAGGACTGAGACCAGGACTGAGACCAGGACCGGGACCAGGATCAAGATTGAGACCGGGACCGGGACCAGGACCAGGACTGAGACCAGGACCGGGACTGAGACCAGGACCAGGACCAGGACTGAGACCAGGACCGGGACCAGGATCAAGACTGAGACCGGGACCGGGACCGGGACCAGGACCAGGACTGAGACCAGGACTGGGACCAGGACCAGGACCAGGACTGAGACCAGGACTGAGACCAGGACTGAGACCAAGACTGAGACCAGGACCAGGACCAGGACCAGGACCTGGACTGAGACCAGGACTGAGACCAGGACTGAGACCAGGACCAGGACTGAGACCAGGACTGAGACCAAGACTGTGAGCGGGACTGGGACCAGGAGTGAGACCGGGACCGGGACCAGGACTGAGACCAGGACTGAGACCAGGACCAGGAGTGAGACCAGGACCAGGACCAGGACCAGGACTGAGACCAGGACTGAGACCAGGACCAGGACTGAGACCAGGACCAGGACCAGGACTGAGACCAGGACCAGGACCAGGACTGAGACCAGGACTGAGACCAGGACCAGGACCAGGACTGAGACCAGGACCAGGACCAGGACTGAGACCAGGACCAGGACCAGGACTGAGACCAGGACCAGGACCAGGACTGAGACCAGGACCAGGACCAGGACCAGGACCAGGACCAGGACTGAGACCAGGACCAGGACCAGGACCAGGACTGAGACCAGGACTGAGACCAGGACCGGGACTGAGACCAGGACCAGGACCAGGACTGAGACCAGGACCGGGACCAGGATCAAGACTGAGACCGGGACCAGGACCAGGACCAGGACCAGGACTGAGACCAGGACCAGGACTCTGGAGGTCTGTGGTTCTGCAGAAGTTTCTCAGACGCCCTCCTCCTGCTCAAACCTGAGAACCTTTAACCTTTGTCCTGGAGGTACTGCAGTACTTTACTGATGCAGTACCAGGAGTATTTCTGATATGAAGTACTTGTACACGAGTTTGTGTAGAGTATGAAGTGTGTGTAGTATTTCCTCGAGGTCCGGTCTTGTCTCAGATCCGGTTTAAATCCAGAGTTTCCGATGAGATCCACCTCTGACCTGGACTTCCCCTGGGCCAGGAAGTACTTTCTCTGCTGCAGTATCCTGTGTACTGCAGTAACCTGTGTACTGCAGTAACCTGTGTACTGCAGTAACCTGTGTTACAGTATGTGTGTGTGTGTGTGTGTGTGTGTGTGTGTGTGTGTGTGTGTGTGTGTGTGTGTGTTGTTTGTGTTGTGGGTGTGGTGCTCTTTAATAAAACCTTTCACTCAGACTCGGAGCTCACAAAAAACTCAGCTCCTGTCCCAGGTTTAGACCGGGTTTAGTCCTGGTTTAGTCCTGGTTTAGTCCTGGTTTAGACCTGGTTTAGTCCTGGTTTAGACCTGGTTTAGACCTGGTTTAGACCTGGTTTAGTCCTGGTTTAGACCTGGTTTAGTCCTGGTTTAGACCTGGTTTAGTCCTGGTTTAGACCTGGTTTAGTCCTGGTTCAGTCCTGGTTTAGTCCTGGTTTAGACCTGGTTTAGTCCTGGTTTAGACCTGGTTTAGACCTGGTTTAGACCTAGTTTAGTCCTGGTTTAGACCTGGTTTAGTCCTGGTTTAGTCCTGGTTTAGACCTGGTTTAGACCTGGTTTAGACCTGGTTTAGACCTAGTTTAGTCCTGGTTTAGACCGGGTTTAGTCCTGGTTTAGACCTGGTTTAGTCCTGGTTTAGACCTGGTTTAGACCTGGTTTAGTCCTGGTTTAGACCTGGTTTAGTCCTGGTTCAGTCCTGGTTTAGTCCTGGTTTAGTCCTGGTTTAGACCTGGTTTAGTCCTGGTTTAGACCTGGTTTAGACCTGGTTTAGACCTAGTTTAGTCCTGGTTTAGACCTGGTTTAGTCCTGGTTTAGTCCTGGTTTAGACCTGGTTTAGTCCTGGTTTAGACCTGGTTTAGACCTGGTTTAGACCTGGTTTAGACCTGGTTTAGTCCTGGTTCAGTCCTGGTTTAGACCTGGTTTAGTCCTGGTTTAGTCCTGGTTTAGACCTGGTTTAGACCTGGTTTAGTCCTGGTTTAGACCTGGTTTAGTCCTGGTTTAGTCCTGGTTTCTTTCTGATGATTGTTGAAAACAAACTGAGCTCTGTGCTCAGTTTGTAAAGGTTTTGAAAGTCCAGGTCTGGTCCTGGTTTAGATCCAGATCCCGGGTTAGACCCAGGACAGTTTTAATGGATTCTGTCTCAGGACCTGGACCTGTCCCACTAAAGACACTCAGGACTGGTTTCAGTGGATTGTGTTCCAGAGAAATAAGGGCTTTAGAGCATTTACCCCTGAACTAGAGGATCTTGAGTGAATGTCTGGGTCTGTACCTCTCCAGGTGTGCTGCCCAGGTGTGTCTAAGAAATAATCACCTGTGTCCTGCTCAGGTGGATGCCTGTGTCCTGCTCAGGTGGACACCTGTGTCCTGCTCAGGTTCAGGTGGACGCCTGTGTCCTGCTCAGGTGGATGCCTGTGTCCTGCTCAGGTTCAGGTGGACGCCTGTGTCCTGCTCAGGTGGATGCCTGTGTCCTGCTCAGGTTCAGGTGGACGCCTGTGTCCTGCTCAGGTTCAGGTGGACGCCTGTGTCCTGCTCAGGTTCAGGTGGATGCCTGTGTCCTGCTCAGGTTCAGGTGGATGCCTGTGTCCTGCTCAGGTTCAGGTGGACGCCTGTGTCCTGCTCAGGTGGACACCTGTGTCCTGCTCAGGTTCAGGTGGATGCCTGTGTCCTGCTCAGGTTCAGGTGGACGCCTGTGTCCTGCTCAGGTTCAGGTGGACGCCTGTGTCCTGCTCAGGTTCAGGTGGATGCCTGTGTCCTGCTCAGGTTCAGGTGGATGCCTGTGTCCTGCTCAGGTTCAGGTGGACGCCTGTGTCCTGCTCAGGTTCAGGTGGACGCCTGTGTCCTGCTCAGGTTCAGGTGGACACCTGTGTCCTGCTCAGGTTCAGGTGGATGCCTGTGTCCTGCTCAGGTTCAGGTGGATGCCTGTGTCCTGCTCAGGTGGATGCCTGTGTCCTGCTCAGGTGGATGCCTGTGTCCTGCTCAGGTGGACGCCTGTGTCCTGCTCAGGTTCAGGTGGACGCCTGTGTCCTGCTCAGGTTCAGGTGGACGCCTATGTCCTGCTCAGGTTCAGGTGGAGGTGTGGCCTGTCCTTACCTGGACGTTTTTAGCTTTTCTTAATTTTCTGAGAGGACTGGGTGTGTCTTTATTTACCTGTGTCACTTACCTGGGTGGAGGTGTGTCCCTCACCTGTCTTGCACCTGTCTCACCTGTCACTCACTTGCCTCACCTGTCTCACCTGTCTCTCACTTGCCTCACCTGTTCTTCGCCTGTCTCACCTGTCTCTCACGTGGATGGAGGCGTGTCTTATGTCTCCACTTGTCCCTCACCTGTCTCACCTGTCCTTCGCCTGTCTCACCTGTCTCTCACCTGTCTCACCTGTCCTTCGCCTGTCTCACCTGTCTCTCACCTGTCTCACCTGTCTCACCTGTCCTTTGCCTGTCTCACCTGTCCTTTGCCTGTCTCACCTGTCCTTCGCCTGTCTCACCTGTCCTTTGCCTGTCTCACCTGTCCTTCGCCTGTCTCACCTGTCTCACCTGTCCTTCGCCTGTCTCACCTGTCCTTTGCCTGTCTCACCTGTCTCACCTGTCTCTCACCTGTCTCACCTGTCCTTTGCCTGTCTCACCTGTCCTTTGCCTGTCTCACCTGTCCTTTGCCTGTCTCACCTGTCCTTCGCCTGTCTCACCTGTCTCACCTGTCTCTCACCTGTCTCACCTGTCCTTTGCCTGTCTCACCTGTCCTTTGCCTGTCTCACCTGTCCTTTGCCTGTCTCACCTGTCTCACCTGTCCTTTGCCTGTCTCACCTGTCTCACCTGTCCTTTGCCTGTCTCACCTGTCTCACCTGTCTCTCACCTGTCTCACCTGTCTCACCTGTCTCTCACCTGTCTCACCTGTCTCTCACCTGTCCTTCGCCTGTCTCACCTGTCTCACCTGTCCTTCGCCTGTCTCACCTGTCCTTTGCCTGTCTCACCTGTCTCACCTGTCTCTCACCTGTCTCACCTGTCCTTTGCCTGTCTCACCTGTCCTTTGCCTGTCTCACCTGTCCTTTGCCTGTCTCACCTGTCTCACCTGTCCTTTGCCTGTCTCACCTGTCCTTTGCCTGTCTCACTTGTCTCACCTGTCTCTCACCTGTCTCACCTGTCTCACCTGTCCTTTGCCTGTCTCACCTGTCTCACCTGTCCTTTGCCTGTCTCACCTGTCTCACCTGTCTCACCTGTCCTTCGCCTGTCTCACATGTCTCTCACCTGTCTCACCTGTCTCTCACCTGTCTCACCTGTCCTTTGCCTGTCTCACCTGTCCTTTGCCTGTCTCACCTGTCTCTCACCTGTCTCTCACCTGTCTCACCTGTCCTTTGCCTGTCTCACCTGTCTCACCTGTCTCACCTGTCCTTTGCCTGTCTCACCTGTCCTTTGCCTGTCTCACCTGTCCTTCGCCTGTCTCACCTGTCCTTTGCCTGTCTCACCTGTCCTTCGCCTGTCTCACCTGTCTCACCTGTCCTTTGCCTGTCTCACCTGTCTCTCACCTGTCTCACCTGTCCTTTGCCTGTCTCACCTGTCCTTTGCCTGTCTCACCTGTCTCACCTGTCTCTCACCTGTCTCTCACCTGTCTCACCTGTCTCTCACCTGTCTCACCTGTCCTTTGCCTGTCTCACCTGTCCTTTGCCTGTCTCACCTGTCTCTCACCTGTCTCACCTGTCCTTTGCCTGTCTCACCTGTCTCACCTGTCCTTTGCCTGTCTCACCTGTCCTTCGCCTGTCTCACATGTCTCTCACTTGTCTCTCACCTGTCTCACCTGTCTCTCACCTGTCTCACCTGTCTCACCTGTCCTTTGCCTGTCTCACATGTTCTTTGCCTGTCTCACCTGTCTCACCTGTCTCTCACCTGTCTCTCACCTGTCTCTCACCTGTCTCACCTGTCTCACCTGTCCTTTGCCTGTCTCACCTGTCCTTCGCCTGTCTCACCTGTCTCTCACCTGTCTCTCACCTGTCTCTCACCTGTCTCACCTGTTCTTTGCCTGTCTCACCTGTCTCACCTGTCTCACCTGTCCTTCGCCTGTCTCACCTGTCCTTTGCCTGTCTCACCTGTCCTTCGCCTGTCTCACCTGTCTCACCTGTCCTTTGCCTGTCTCACCTGTCTCACCTGTCTCTCACCTGTCTCACCTGTCCTTTGCCTGTCTCACCTGTCCTTTGCCTGTCTCACCTGTCTCTCACCTGTCTCTCACCTGTCTCACCTGTCTCACCTGTCCTTTGCCTGTCTCACCTGTCTCACCTGTCCTTTGCCTGTCTCACCTGTCTCACCTGTCTCACCTGTCCTTCGCCTGTCTCACATGTCTCTCACTTGTCTCTCACCTGTCTCACCTGTCTCTCACCTGTCTCACCTGTCCTTTGCCTGTCTCACCTGTCCTTCGCCTGTCTCACCTGTCCTTCGCCTGTCTCACCTGTCTCTCACCTGTCTCACCTGTCTCACCTGTCCTTCGCCTGTCTCACCTGTCTCTCACCTGTCTCACCTGTCCTTTGCCTGTCTCACCTGTCTCACCTGTCTCACCTGTCCTTCGCCTGTCTCACATGTCTCTCACTTGTCTCTCACCTGTCTCACCTGTCTCTCACCTGTCTCACCTGTCCTTTGCCTGTCTCACCTGTCCTTCGCCTGTCTCACCTGTCTCACCTGTCCTTCGCCTGTCTCACCTGTCTCTCACCTGTCTCACCTGTCTCACCTGTCCTTCGCCTGTCTCACCTGTCTCTCACCTGTCTCACCTGTCTCTCACCTGTCTCACCTGTCTCACCTGTCTCACCTGTCCTTCGCCTGTCTCACCTGTCTCACCTGTCTCACCTGTCTCACCTGTCTCTCCTGTCTCACCTGTCTCACCTGTCCTTCGCCTGTCTCACCTGTCTCACCTGTCTCACCTGTCTCACCTGTCCTTTGCCTGTCTCACCTGTCTCTCACCTGTCTCACCTGTCCTTTGCCTGTCTCACCTGTCCTTTGCCTGTCTCACCTGTCTCTCACCTGTCTCTCACCTGTCTCACCTGTCTCACCTGTCCTTTGCCTGTCTCACCTGTCTCACCTGTCTCACCTGTCCTTCGCCTGTCTCACCTGTCTCACCTGTCTCACCTGTCTCTCCTGTCTCACCTGTCTCACCTGTCCTTCGCCTGTCTCACCTGTCTCACCTGTCTCACCTGTCTCACCTGTCCAGGTGGATGGAGGCGTGTCTGGATGAGGAGCTGCCCCCGACCACGGAGCTGGAGGAGGGGCTGAGGAACGGCGTTTATTTGGCCAAACTCGGACATTTCTTTGCTCCACAGACGGTTTCCCTGAAGAAGATCTACGACCGCGAGCAGACGCGCTACAAGGTAGGGCATCTGGGTTAATACACACCAGGCATCTGGGTTAATACAGACCAGGGCATCTGGGTTAATACAGACCAGGGCATCTGGGTTAATACAGACCAGGCATCTGGGTTAATACAGACCAGGGCATCTGGGTTAATACAGACCAGGCATCTGGGTTAATACAGACCAGGCATCTGGGTTAATACAGACCAGGGCATCTGGGTTAATACAGACCAGGGCATCTGGGTTAATACAGACCAGGCATCTGGGTTAATACAGACCAGGGCATCTGGGTTAATACAGACAAGACATCTGGGTTAATACAGACCAGGCATCTGGGTTAATACAGACCAGGGCATCTGGGTTAATACAGACCAGGCATCTGGGTTAATACAGACCAGGCATCTGGGTTAATACAGACCAGGGCATCTGGGTTAATACAGACCAGGCATCTGGGTTAATACAGACCAGGCATCTGGGTTAATACAGACCAGGGCATCTGGGTTAATACAGACAAGACATCTGGGTTAATACAGACCAGGCATCTGGGTTAATACAGACCAGGGCATCTGGGTTAATACAGACCAGGCATCTGGGTTAATACAGACCAGGCATCTGGGTTAATACAGACCAGGGCATCTGGGTTAATACAGACCAGGGCATCTGGGTTAATACAGACCAGGCATCTGGGTTAATACAGACCAGGGCATCTGGGTTAATACAGACAAGACATCTGGGTTAATACAGACCAGGCATCTGGGTTAATACAGACCAGGGCATCTGGGTTAATACAGACCAGGCATCTGGGTTAATACAGACCAGGGCATCTGGGTTAATACAGACCAGGGCATCTGGGTTAATACAGACCAGGCATCTGGGTTAATACAGACCAGGGCATCTGGGTTAATACAGACAAGACATCTGGGTTAATACAGACCAGGCATCTGGGTTAATACAGACCAGGGCATCTGGGTTAATACACACCAGGGCATCTGGGTTAATACAGACCAGGCATCTGGGTTAATACAGACCAGGGCATCTGGGTTAATACAGACCAGGGCATCTGGGTTAATACAGACCAGGGCATCTGGGTTAATACAGACCAGGCATCTGGGTTAATACAGACCAGGCATCTGGGTAAATACAGACCAGGGCATCTGGGTAAATACAGACCAGGCATCTGGGTTAATACAGACCAGGGCATCTGGGTTAATACAGACCAGGGCATCTGGGTTAATACAGACCAGGCATCTGGGTTAATACAGACCAGGGCATCTGGGTTAATACAGACCAGGGCATCTGGGTTAATACAGACCAGGCATCTGGGTTAATACAGACCAGGGCATCTGGGTTAATACAGACCAGGGCATCTGGGTTAATACAGACCAGGCATCTGGGTTAATACAGACCAGGGCATCTGGGTTAATACAGACAAGACATCTGGGTTAATACAGACCAGGGCATCTGGGTTAATACAGACCAGGGCATCTGGGTTAATACAGACCAGGGCATCTGGGTTAATACAGACCAGGCATCTGGGTTAATACAGACCAGGGCATCTGGGTTAATACAGACCAGGGCATCTGGGTTAATACACACCAGGGCATCTGGGTTAATACAGACCAGGGCATCTGGGTTAATACAGACCAGGGCATCTGGGTTAATACAGACCAGGGCATCTGGGTTAATACAGACCAGGCATCTGGGTTAATACAGACCAGGGCATCTGGGTTAATACAGACCAGGCATCTGGGTTAATACAGACCAGGGCATCTGGGTTAATACAGACCAGACATCTTGGTTAATACAGACCAGGGCATCTGGGTTAATACAGACCAGGGCATCTGGGTTAATACAGACCAGGCATCTGGGTTAATACAGACCAGGGCATCTGGGTTAATACAGACCAGGGCATCTGGGTTAATACAGACCAGGGCATCTGGGTAAATACAGACCAGGGCATCTGGGTTAATACAGACCAGGCATCTGGGTTAATACAGACCAGGGCATCTGGGTTAATACAGACAAGACATCTGGGTTAATACAGACCAGGGCATCTGGGTTAATACAGACCAGGGCATCTAGGTTAATACAGACCAGGCATCTGGGTTAATACAGACCAGGGCATCTGGGTTAATACAGACCAGGGCATCTTGGTTAATACAGACCAGGGCATCTGGGTTAATACAGACCAGGGCATCTGGGTTAATACAGACCAGGCATCTGGGTTAATACAGACCAGGGCATCTGGGTTAATACAGACCAGGGCATCTGGGTTAATACAGACCAGGGCATCTGGGTTAATACAGACCAGGGCATCTGGGTTAATACAGACCAGGCATCTGGGTTAATACAGACCAGGGCATCTGGGTTAATACAGACCAGGGCATCTTGGTTAATACAGACCAGGGCATCTGGGTAAATACAGACCAGACATCTGGGTTAATACAGACCAGGGCATCTGGGTTAATACAGACCAGGGCATCTGGGTTAATACAGACCAGGCATCTGGGTTAATACAGACCAGGGCATCTGGGTTAATACAGACACAATACAAGGTCAGAGAGGATTTACTGTCCACAAGTTTACAGAACTTACGGTAATCCAGGAAAACATCAGGTTTAAACAGAGATTCAATTCAAGAGAATATTTCTGAACCTCGTCTCTTTGACAACTCATTATTATCATTGTTCAGAAAAGTATCATTATTGAGTCTATTCAATTCTATTGTGCCACCTGCCATATTATGCCATTCTGCCCCATTATGCCTTTCTGCCCTTCCCTTTTGCTTTTTCAACTTTTCTTCTTTTTTAAACTTCTTTTGCTTATTCTGCTTCTGCTACTTTTAACCTTTTACAATTTGTGCATTTTGTGCTATTTTATGCCATTTTTCTGCCCCTTTCATTTTTAATGGGACTTCTGCAAATTCATATTTTGTGCATTTTCTTTTGCAAATTCTGCCCTTTTTGGTCATTCTGCCTGTTCTTATTCTGCTTCTGCTACTTTTAACCAATAATTCTGCCTTTTACAATTTTTGCAAATTGTGCCATTTTATGCCATCTTTCTGCAAAATCATAATTCCTGCCTTTCCTTATGCAAATTCATTATTTCTGCCTTTCCTTATGCAAATTCTGCCATTTTTGGTCATTTTGCTCTTTCTGCTTCTGCTAAATAATTCTGCTTTTTAACAATTTTGCAATTTATGCTATTTTATGCCATCAAATTTTCAACTTACGCAAACACTCGCAATGGCTTCTGCCATTGCAATTTCTAGTTGATAATAAAGTTTTTGGACGTATCACCATTAAATTAGTTGGAAAAAACAATTTTTTTTTTTAAATTTGAGATTTTGAGCCCCAAAACTGAAAAATCTTGAGTGAGCCTGTTGCCTGGAGTTTTTGAGTTTTCTCAGTGTGTTTAGTTTTTCCCAGCGTGTTCAGTTTTTCCCAGCGTGTTCAGTTTTTCCCAGCGTGTTTAGTTTTTCCCAGCGTGTTCAGTTTTTCCCAGCGTGTTTAGTTTTTCCCAGTGTGTTTAGTTTTTCCCAGCGTGTTTATGTACAGCTGGGTAAAAGTGTGGCCTCTTATTCTTCTGAACATAATTATTGTTTCTTGTTCAAACCGGTGGAGTCGTCGGCAGAAGCCTGGGTGTGGGCCCAGACTGCGGCGTTTAACTCAGCTCAGTTTAACTCAGAGCTCAGTTTAACTCAGCTCAGTTTAACTCAGCTCAGTTTAACTCGGCTCAGTTTAACTCAGCTCAGTTTAACTCAGAGCTCAGTTTAACTCAGCTCAGTTTAACTCAGCTCAGTTTAACTCGGCTCAGTTTAACTCAGCTCAGTTTAACTCAGAGCTCAGTTTAACTCAGCTCAGTTTAACTCAGCTCAGTTTAACTCGGCTCAGTTTAACTCAGCTCAGTTTAACTCAGCTCAGTTTAACTCAGAGCTCAGTTTAACTCAGCTCAGTTTAACTCAGCTCAGTTTAACTCAGCTCAGTTTAACTCAGAGCTCAGTTTAACTCAGCTCAGTTTAACTCAGCTCAGTTTAACTCGGCTCAGTTTAACTCAGCTCAGTTTAACTCAGAGCTCAGTTTAACTCAGCTCAGTTTAACTCAGCTCAGTTTAACTCAGCTCAGTTTAACTCAGAGCTCAGTTTAACTCAGAGCTCAGTTTAACTCAGCTCAGTTTAACTCAGCTCAGTTTAACTCAGCTCAGTTTAACTCAGAGCTCAGTTTAACTCAGAGCTCAGTTTAACTCAGCTCAGTTTAACTCAGAGCTCAGTTTAACTCAGCTCAGTTTAACTCAGCTCAGTTTAACTCGGCTCAGTTTAACTCAGCTCAGTTTAACTCAGAGCTCAGTTTAACTCAGAGCTCAGTTTAACTCAGAGCTCAGTTTAACTCAGCTCAGTTTAACTCGGCTCAGTTTAACTCGGCTCAGTTTAACTCAGAGCTCAGTTTAACTCAGAGCTCAGTTTAACTCAGAGCTCAGTTTAACTCGGCTCAGTTTAACTCGGCTCAGTTTAACTCAGCTCAGTTTAACTCAGAGCTCAGTTTAACTCAGCTCAGTTTAACTCAGCTCAGTTTAACTCAGAGCTCAGTTTAACTCAGAGCTCAGTTTAACTCAGCTCAGTTTAACTCAGCTCAGTTTAACTCAGAGCTCAGTTTAACTCAGAGCTCAGTTTAACTCAGAGCTCAGTTTAACTCAGCTCAGTTTAACTCAGCTCAGTTTAACTCAGAGCTCAGTTTAACTCAGAGCTCAGTTTAACTCAGCTCAGTTTAACTCAGCTCAGTTTAACTCAGCTCAGTTTAACTCAGAGCTCAGTTTAACTCAGAGCTCAGTTTAACTCAGCTCAGTTTAACTCAGAGCTCAGTTTAACTCAGAGCTCAGTTTAACTCAGCTCAGTTTAACTCAGCTCAGTTTAACTCAGCTCAGTTTAACTCAGCTCAGTTTAACTCAGCTCAGTTTAACTCAGCTCAGTTTAACTCAGAGCTCAGTTTAACTCAGCTCAGTTTAACTCAGCTCAGTTTAACTCAGCTCAGTTTAACTCAGCTCAGTTTAACTCAGAGCTCAGTTTAACTCAGCTCAGTTTAACTCAGCTCAGTTTAACTCAGAGCTCAGTTTAACTCAGCTCAGTTTAACTCTGGCTCAGTTTAACTCAGCTCAGTTTAACCCGGCTCAGTTTAACTCAGCTCAGTTTAACTCAGAGCTCAGTTTAACTCAGCTGTCTAAACCAGGTCTGAACCAGGTCTAAACCTGGTCTAAACCAGGTCTGAACCAGGACTGAACCAGGTCTAAACCAGGTCTGAACCAGGACTAAACCAGGTCTGAACCAGGACTAAACCAGGTCTGAACCAGGTCTAAACCAGGTCTGAACCAGGACTGAACCAGGTCTAAACCAGGTCTGAACCAGGACTAAACCAGGTCTGAACCAGGACTAAACCAGGTCTGAACCAGGTCTAAACCAGGACTGAACCAGGACTGAACCAGGCCTAAACCTGGTCTGAACCTGGTCTAAACCAGGTCTGAACCAGGTCTAAACCATGTCTGAACCAGGACTAAACCAGGTCTAAACCAGATCTGAACCAGGTCTGAACCAGGTCTGAACCAGGACTGAACCAGGTCTAAACCAGGACTAAACCAGGACCAAACCTGGACTAAACCTGGACTAAACCAGGACTAAACCTGGACTAAACCTGGACTAAACCAGGTCTAAACCAGGACTAAACCTAAAC
>CM036242.1:765989-813489 GCA_020698575.1 Bostrychus sinensis
TGTTCCCCTCACTGTCCCTCCTCTGTACCTCACTGTCCCCCCACTGTCCCCCCACTGTCCCTCCTCTGTCCCCCCACTGTCCCTCACTGTCCCCCCACTGTCCCCCCTCTGTCCCTCCTCTGTCCCCCCACTGTCCCCCCACTGTCCCTCCTCTGTCCCCCCTCTGTCCCTCCTCTGTCCCCCCACTGTCCCCCCACTGTCCCCCACTGTCCCCCCACTGTCCCCTCACTGTCCCTCCTCTGTCCCCCACTGTCCCCCCACTGTTCCTCCTCTGTCCCCCCACTGTCCCTCCTCTGTCCCTCCTCTGTCCCCCCACTGTCCCCTCACTGTCCCTCCTCTGTCCCCCCACTGTCCCTCCTCTGTCCCTCACTGTCCCTCCTCTGTCCCCCACTGTCCCCCCACTGTTCCTCCTCTGTCCCCCCACTGTCCCTCCTCTGTCCCCCACTGTCCCCCCACTGTCCCCTCACTGTCCCTCCTCTGTCCCCCACTGTCCCCCCACTGTTCCTCCTCTGTCCCCCCACTGTCCCTCCTCTGTCCCTCCTCTGTCCCCCCACTGTCCCCTCACTGTCCCTCCTCTGTCCCCCCACTGTCCCCTCACTGTCCCCCCACTGTCCCCCCACTGTTCCTCCTCTGTCCCCCCACTGTCCCTCCACTGTCCCCTCCTCTGTCCCCCCACTGTCCCCTCCTCTGTCCCCCCACTGTCCCCTCACTGTCCCTCCTCTGTCCCCCCACTGTCCCCTCACTGTCCCCCCACTGTTCCTCCTCTGTCCCCCCACTGTCCCTCCTCTGTCCCCCCACTGTCCCCTCACTGTCCCTCCTCTGTCCCCCACTGTCCCTCACTGTCCCTCCTCTGTCCCCCCACTGTCCCCCCACTGTCCCTCCTCTGTCCCTCCTCTGTCCCTCCTCTGTCCCCCCACTGTCCCCCCACTGTCCCCTCACTGTCCCTCCTCTGTCCCCCACTGTCCCTCACTGTCCCTCCTCTGTCCCCCCTCTGTCCCTCCTCTGTCCCCCCACTGTCCCCCCACTGTCCCTCCTCTGTCCCCCCTCTGTCCCTCACTGTCCCCCCACTGTCCCCTCACTGTCCCTCCTCTGTACCTCACTGTCCCCCCACTGTCCCCCCACTGTCCCTCCTCTGTCCCCCCTCTGTCCCTCACTGTCCCCCCACTGTCCCCTCACTGTCCCTCCTCTGTACCTCACTGTCCCCCCACTGTCCCCCCACTGTCCCCCCACTGTCCCTCCTCTGTCCCCCCACTGTCCCCCCACTGTCCCCCCTCTGTCCCTCCTCTGTCCCCCCACTGTCCCCCCACTGTCCCTCCTCTGTCCCCCCTCTGTCCCTCCTCTGTCCCCCCACTGTCCCCCCACTGTCCCCTCACTGTCCCTCCTCTGTCCCCCACTGTCCCTCACTGTCCCTCCTCTGTCCCCCCTCTGTCCCTCCTCTGTCCCCCCACTGTCCCCCCACTGTCCCCTCACTGTCCCTCCTCTGTCCCCCACTGTCCCTCACTGTCCCTCCTCTGTCCCCCCTCTGTCCCTCCTCTGTCCCCCCACTGTCCCTCCTCTGTCCCTCCTCTGTCCCCCCACTGTCCCCCCACTGTCCCCTCACTGTCCCTCCTCTGTCCCCCACTGTCCCTCACTGTCCCTCCTCTGTCCCCCCTCTGTCCCTCCTCTGTCCCCCCACTGTCCCCCCACTGTCCCTCCTCTGTCCCCCCTCTGTCCCTCACTGTCCCTCCTCTGTCCCCCCTCTGTCCCTCACTGTCCCCCCACTGTCCCCTCACTGTCCCTCCTCTGTACCTCACTGTCCCCCCACTGTCCCCCCACTGTCCCTCCTCTATCCCCCACTGTCCCTCACTGTCCCCCCACTGTCCCCTCACTGTCCCTCCTCTGTCCCCCACTGTCCCTCACTGTCCCTCCTCTGTCCCCCCACTGTCCCTCCTCTGTCCCCCCACTGTCCCCCCACTGTCCCCTCACTGTCCCTCCTCTGTCCCCCACTGTCCCTCACTGTCCCTCCTCTGTCCCCCCTCTGTCCCTCCTCTGTCCCCCCACTGTCCCCCCACTGTCCCTCCTCTGTCCCCCCTCTGTCCCTCACTGTCCCCCCACTGTCCCCTCACTGTCCCTCCTCTATCCCCCACTGTCCCTCACTGTCCCTCCTCTGTCCCCCCTCTGTCCCTCCTCTGTCCCCCACTGTCCCTCACTGTCCCTCCTCTGTCCCCCCTCTGTCCCCTCACTGTCCCCTCACTGTCCCTCCTCTGTCCCCCCACTGTCCCCCCACTGTCCCTCCTCTGTCCCCCCTCTGTCCCTCCTCTGTCCCCCCACTGTCCCCCCACTGTCCCTCACTGTCCCTCCTCTGTCCCCCCTCTGTCCCTCCTCTGTCCCCCACTGTCCCTCACTGTCCCTCCTCTGTCCCCCCACTGTCCCCCCACTGTCCCCTCACTGTCCCTCCTCTGTCCCCCCACTGTCCCCCCACTGTCCCTCCTCTGTCCCCCCTCTGTCCCTCCTCTGTCCCCCCACTGTCCCTCCTCTGTCCCTCCTCTGTCCCCCCTCTGTCCCCTCACTGTCCCCTCACTGTCCCCCCACTGTCCCTCCTCTGTCCCTCCTCTGTCCCCCCACTGTCCCTCCTCTGTCCCTCCTCTGTCCCCCCTCTGTCCCCTCACTGTCCCCTCACTGTCCCCCCACTGTCCCCCCACTGTCCCCCCTCTGTCCCTCCTCTGTCCCCCCACTGTCCCTCCTCTGTCCCCCCTCTGTCCCTCCTCTGTCCCCCCACTGTCCCCCCACTGTCCCTCCTCTGTCCCCTCACTGTCCCTCCTCTGTCCCCCCACTGTCCCCCCACTGTCCCTCCTCTGTCCCTCCTCTGTCCCTCCTCTGTCCCCCCTCTGTCCCTCCTCTGTCCCCCCACTGTCCCCCCACTGTCCCTCCTCTGTCCCTCCTCTGTCCCCCCACTGTCCCTCCTCTGTCCCTCCTCTGTCCCCCCTCTGTCCCCTCACTGTCCCCTCACTGTCCCCCCACTGTCCCCCCACTGTCCCCCCACTGTCCCCCCACTGTCCCCCCACTGTCCCTCCTCTGTCCCTCCTCTGTCCCCCCACTGTCCCTCCTCTGTCCCTCCTCTGTCCCCCCTCTGTCCCCTCACTGTCCCCCCACTGTCCCCCCACTGTCCCCCCTCTGTCCCTCCTCTGTCCCCCCACTGTCCCTCCTCTGTCCCCCCTCTGTCCCTCCTCTGTCCCCCCACTGTCCCCCCACTGTCCCTCCTCTGTCCCCTCACTGTCCCTCCTCTGTCCCCCCACTGTCCCCCCACTGTCCCTCCTCTGTCCCTCCTCTGTCCCCCCACTGTCCCCCCACTGTCCCTCCTCTGTCCCCCCTCTGTCCCTCCTCTGTCCCCCCACTGTCCCCCACTGTCCCTCCTCTGTCCCTCCTCTGTCCCCCCACTGTCCCTCCTCTGTCCCTCCTCTGTCCCTCCTCTGTCCCCCCTCTGTCCCCTCACTGTCCCCTCACTGTCCCTCCTCTGTCCCCTGTTATATATTTGAATCTGACGCTGCTCTGTGATTGGCCGGTTCTTACGTGCCGCCTCGTCCACCGACAGCTCATTGGCCAGGATTCCTCCGATCTTGCTGAAGGCGGGCATCTGGATGCCGTACTTCTCCAGCTCGCTCTTCATGTTGTTGATCTCCTCCTCTGTTCAACCACAGCAGGAACATTAATGCACTGAGGCATGCTGGGAGCTGTAGGCTAAACCCTGAGGCATGCTGGGAGCTGTAGGCTAATCACTGAGGCATGCTGGGAGCTGTAGGCTAAACCCTGAGGCATGCTGGGAGCTGTAGGCTAATCACTGAGGCATGCTGGGAGCTGTAGGCTAATCACTGAGACGTGAAGGGAGCTGTAGGCTAATCACTGAGGCATGCTGGGAGCTGTAGGCTAATCACTGAGACGTGAAGGGAGCTGTAGGCTAAACACTGAGGCATGCTGGGAGCTGTAGGCTAAACACTGAGGCATGCTGGGAGCTGTAGGCTAATCACTGAGGCATGCTGGGAGCTGTAAGCTAATCACTGAGGCATGCTGGGAGCTGTAGGCTAAACCCTGAGGCATGCTGGGAGCTGTAGGCTAATCACTGAGGCGTGAAGGGAGCTGTAGGCTAAACACTGAGGCATGCTGGGAGCTGTAGGCTAAACACTGAGGCATGCTGGGAGCTGTAGGCTAATCACTGAGGCATGCTGGGAGCTGTAGGCTAATCACTGAGGCATGCTGGGAGCTGTAGGCTAAACCCTGAGGCATGCTGGGAGCTGTAGGCTAAACCCTGAGGCATGCTGGGAGCTGTAGGCTAATCACTGAGGCATGCTGGGAGCTGTAGGCTCATCACTGAGGCATGCTGGGAGCTGTAGGCTAATCACTGAGGCATGCTGGGAGCTGTAGGCTCATCACTGAGGCATGCTGGGAGCTGTAGGCTCATCACTGAGGCATGCTGGGAGCTGTAGGCTAAACCCTGAGGCATGCTGGGAGCTGTAGGCTAAACCCTGAGTCATGCTGGGAGCTGTAGTCCCGGGGCTCACCTGTGAAGTCCACTTTCCCGTACAGGTCCTGGATCTGAGGAGCCAGGCCCAGTTTGAACAGGTACAGACTGGAATAGAACCACAGACCCAGGTTAATAAAGAAAACAAACAGGATTTTATCTCACAGCCGACGTCACTGAGGAACAGCCAAGCTTCTTCTGGAGGGTCCTAGTGTCCTTGTGTCCTAGTGTCTTAGTGTTTAAGTACCCTAGTTTCCTAATGTCCTAGTGTCCTAATGTCCGAGTGTTCTAATGTCCTTGTGTCGTAGTGTCCTAATGTCCAAGTGTCCTTGTGTCTTAGTGTGCTTGTGTCCTACTGTCCTAGTGTGCTAATGTCCTTGTGTCCTAATGTCCTTGTGCCCTAGTGTCCTTGTGTCCTACTGTCTTAGTGCCCTTGTGTCCTACTGTCTTAGTGCCCTTGTGTCCTACTGTCCTAGTGTCCTAGTGTCCGTGTGTCCTAGTGTCCGTGTGTCCTAGTGTCCTACTGTCTTAGTGTCCTAGTGTCCTAGTGTCCGTGTGTCCTAGTGTCCGTGTGTCCTAGTGTCCTTGTGTCCTAGTGTCTTAGTGTCCTAGTGTCCGTGTGTCCTTGTGTCCTAGTGTCCGTGTGTCCTAGTGTCCTTGTGTCCCAGTATGCTAGTGTCCGTGTGTCCTTGTGTCCTAGTGTCCGTGTGTCCTTGTGTCCTTGTGTCCCAGTATGCTAGTGTCCGTGTGTCCTTGTGTCCAAGTGTCCTTGTGTCTTAGTGTGCTTGTGTCCTACTGTCTTAGTGTCCTAGTGTCCGTGTGTCCTTGTGTCCTTGTGGAGTAAAGGCCGTGAGTCAGATTTAGTTTTGAATAAATGTTTCCTCTGTGCTTTGTGGTTCTCTAATTTTTCCATTAAATACTCCCTAAACACAGTATTCCCAGGTCTGCAGTAGTCTCTCTCAGTAGTAGTAGTTTTAGAAGTAGTAGTACAAGTACTCTGTAGTAGTATCTGAAAGTGAGTCCTGTTGAGTCTGCAGCTCAAACTCATTACAGTTCAGTCTCTGATAAAACTTCAGAACAATGGAGGTCTGTGAGACTGGGAACAGTACTCCAGAAGTACTTTAAAGTACTGCAGAGTACTGCAGAGTACTGCAGAGTACTGCGGTCCTGGTCAGGAGTACTAGTGTAGAAATACTGAGGCAGGTGAGTTCATCTGTTTCAGGTTTTTACACAACACCAGAGTCGTGTTGTTACAGGATAAATACTTTAAAGGTGAAACAGATGAAAGTATTTGTTCTGACCTGCAGTACTGCGCAGTACTTGTACACAGAAGTCGAGTACTTTACACAGGTACTTTACACAGGTACTTGTACACAGGTACTTGTACACAGGTACTTGTACACAGAAGTCGAGTACTTTACACAGGTACTTGTACACAGGTACTTGTACACAGGTACTTGTACACAGGTACTTGTACACAGGTACTTGTACACAGAAGTCGAGTACTTGTACACAGGTACTTGTACACAGAAGTCGAGTACTTGTACACAGGTACTTGTACACAGGTACTTGTACACAGGTACTTGTACACAGGTACTTGTACACAGGTACTTGTACACAGGTACTTTCCAGGTACTCTGTGTGTAGTTCTGACCTGAGAGCGTGGATGCAGTAGATGCAGCGGGGCATGTTCTTTCTGTCGTAGATGTCGGTCGTCTCTGGATAAAAAATCTGAAACAGAACAAACACAGCGTTTATATTCAACCATCTGTCCCTATCCCGCAATGACAGGATTTATATCTGTACTCTGGAAGAAAAACAGGAAGGAGCTCAGTAGGAAGGAGCGCCGTAGGATGGAGCGCCGTAGGATGGAGCGCCGTAGGATGGAGCGCCGTAGGATGGAGCGCCGTAGGAGGGAGCGCCGTAGGATGGAGCGCCGTAGGATGGAGCGCCGTAGGATGGAGCGCCGTAGGAGGGAGCGCCGTAGGATGGAGCGCCGTAGGAAGGAACGCCATAGGAGGGAGCGCCGTAGGATGGAGCGCCGTAGGAAGTAGCGCCATAGGAGGGAGCGCCGTAGGAGGGAGCGCCGTAGGATGGAGCGCCGTAGGAAGTAGCGCCATAGGAGGGAGCGCCGTAGAAAGGAGCGCCGTAGGAGGGAGCGCCGTAGGAGGGAGCGCCGTAGGATGGAGCGCCGTAGGAAGTAGCGCCATAGGAGGGAGCGCCGTAGAAAGGAGCGCCGTAGGAGGGAGCGCCGTAAAAAAGAATGTTTTCATATAAATGTATTAAACCTTGTGTTAGTGTTGTTGTGTTGTTACTGTGTTGTTAGTGTGTGTTGTTGTTGTTGTGTTGTTAGTGTGTGTTGTTGTTGTTGTGTTGTTAGTGTGTGTTGTTGTTGTGTTGTTAAGTGTTAGTGTTGTTGTGTTGTTACTGTGTTGTTAGTGTGTGTTGTTGTTGTTGTGTTGTTAGTGTGTGTTGTTGTTGTTGTGTTGTTAGTGTGTGTTGTTGTTGTGTTGTTAAGTGTTAGTGTTGTTGTGTTGTTACTGTGTTGTTAGTGTGTGTTGTTGTTGTTGTGTTGTTAGTGTTTGTTGTTGTTGTGTTGTTAAGTGTTAGTGTTGTTGTGTTGTTACTGTGTTGTTAGTGTGTGTTGTTGTTGTTGTGTTGTTAGTGTTTGTTGTTGTTGTGTTGTTAAGTGTTAGTGTTGTTGTGTTGTTACTGTGTTGTTAGTGTGTGTTGTTGTTGTTGTGTTGTTAGTGTTTGTTGTTGTTGTGTTGTTAGTGTGTTGTTGTTGTGTTGTTAGTGTGTGTTGTTGTGTTGTTAGTGTGTGTTGTAGTTGTTGTGTTGTTAGTGTGTGTTGTTGTTGTTGTGTTAATAGTGTGTGTTGTTGTTGTTGTGTTGTTAGTGTGTTGTGTTGTTGTGTTGTTAGTGTGTTGTTGTTGTGTTGTTAGTGTGTGTTGTTGGTGTTAGAGTTGTTGTTGTGTTGTTGTGTTGTTGTTGTGTTGTTGTGTTGTTGTGTTGTTAGTGTGTTGTTGTGTTGTTAGTGTGTTGTTGTTAGTGTGTTGTTGTTGTTAGTGTGTTGTTGTTGTGTTGTTAGTGTGTGTTGTTGTTGTTGTGTTGTTAGTGTGTGTTGTTGTTGTTGTGTTGTTAGTGTGTGTTGTTGTTGTTGTGTTGTTGTTGTGTTGTGTTGTTGTGTTGTTGTTGTGTTGTTGTGTTGTTAGTGTTAGTGTTGTTAGTGTGTGTTGTTGTTGTGTTGTTGTTGTGTTGTTGTGTTGTTGTGTTGTTGTTGTGTGTTGTGCAGTAGTTGTGAGTCCAGAGCGAGTGTAAACTTGTTGTTGATGAGCAAACACAGCAGCCTCGCCCTGAGCCACGGCATCGCACCGACAACCCAGGCCTGGACACACAACTACACAACTACACAACTACACAACCACACAACCACACAACTACACAACTACTACACAGCTGCACTGTGCTCTGGTGACCTGGCAGTAAAATGTAAATGGGTTGAGGGTTAAACTCCCGAGGCAGCGCTAACGGAGGACGTTAGCTGAGTTTGAATAAAGTTTGAATACAGAGAGGATAAGTCCTGAGCGCAGGCAAATGTCACAGATCTGATTAAACTGGAGGAGCAGACGGGAGCAGCAGAACACGGCCTAAACCAGCTCTGAACTGGAGGAGCAGACGGGAGCAGCAGAACACGGCCTAAACCAGCTCTGAACTGGAGGAGCAGACGGGAGCAGCAGAACACGGCCTAAACCAGCTCTGAACTGGAGGAGCAGACGGGAGCAGCAGAACACGGCCTAAACCAGCTCTGAACTGGAGGAGCAGACGGGAGCAGCAGAACACGGCCTAAACCAGCTCAGTCCCTTCTTATGCAACAAAAACATAATAAAAATAGAAATAAAAAAATAAAATCAAATAAAATTTTACTCACAGCATTTTAACTCCTGTCCAAGTCTAAAAAACTTACTCTCAGAGCCTTAACGACCAAAAGCGCTCACTTCCTAAAAAGAATGTTACTGAGATATTTTTTCCACTATTTTTTGGACTTTGTTCTTATCATAACAATTACATTTTTAACATTTTTAACATTTTTAACATTTCATTCCTCAGGGTTTGTTTTTGTTCAGAAAGTCTGTGTTTAATCATTCAAGGACACGAGAGAGAGCTTTAACCCTTTTAACTCCTAAATGTCTTTTAACTCCTAAATGTCTTTTAACACTCAAGTATTTTATTCCTGAAAGTCTTTTAACCCCGAAAGTCTTTTAACCCTAAAGTCTTTTAACCCTTAAGTCTTTTAACCCTAAAGTCTTTTAACCCTTAAGTCTTTTAATCTTAAAGTCTTTTAAGCCTGAAAGTCTTTTAACTCCTGTCTGCGCTCAGAGCTCGGTCTCTGTTATAAAAATAAAATAAAAGAGAGTTAGCTCAGGTCTGAGCTGACGCAGAGACCTGAGGTTAAAATATCACAGTAAAAGCTTTTAAGGCTCTGTCTCAGCTCCGTTTGTATCCGTCTGCTCTCAGACACAGTTTGTGTTTTTTGTGTTGTGTTTTTTGTGTTGTGTGTGTTTTTTGTGTTGTGTGTGTTTTTTGTGTTGTGTGTGTTTTTTGTGTTGTGTGTGTTTTTTGTGTTGTGCGTTGCTGAGTGAACGCTGCGTTGCGTCATGAGTTTGTGTAATTTTCCTGTGTAGTTTCGAAAGCGCTGTGCAGTAACTCTTCTTTTCTCTGGAACATGAGCAACAAACTTTTATCGCCCATTTCTGAGGGAGCAACATTAAAAACAGTCATTTTTATTTTTATTAAAGTGAACTTATTAAAGTGGAGGCTGATGGATTAAATCTGAGTGAACACAGTCAAACTGTTCTGTGTGAAAATGAAATTACGAAATGTAAATTACGTAGCCTTTAGCTTAAATGCTAATTATAAAAACTCATTTTTACGTTAAATAAAACAGCAAAGTACTGACTCACGATGTTCTCTACCAAGGCTCTGACATTACTCACATGTGGCAGAGTGGTTAACAGTTCAAACCTGTCCGGATTATTTATAATTTGCGATGTTTGGTGGCTAACGTTAATTTTGTTATTAAAATGTATTATCCTCTTTTTTAACTTCTATTCTGTTACAAACTCTGAAAGACTCTGAACGTCTGGGATCCTCAGCTTCACAAACAAACTGTTGTTATTATTGTGTATCATTGTGTATTATTGTGTATTATTGTGTATTATTGTGTATCATTGTGTATCATTGTGTATCATTGTGTATCATTGTGTATTATTGTGTATCATTGTGTATTATTGTGTATTATTGTGTATCATTGTGTATCATTGTGTATCATTGTGTATTATTGTGTATCATTGTGTATTATTGTGTATTATTGTGTATCATTGTGTATCATTGTGTATCATTGTGTATCATTGTGTATTATTGTGTATCATTGTGTATCATTGTGTATTATTGTGTATCATTGTGTATCATTGTGTATCATTGTGTATCATTGTGTATTATTGTGTATCATTGTGTATTATTGTGTATTATTGTGTATCATTGTGTATCATTGTGTATCATTGTGTATTATTGTGTATTATTGTGTATCATTGTGTATCATTGTGTATCATTGTGTATTATTGTGTATTATTGTGTATCATTGTGTATCATTGTGTATTATTGTGTATTATTGTGTATCATTGTGTATCATTGTGTATCATTGTGTATTATTGTGTATCATTGTGTATCATTGTGTATTATTGTGTATTATTGTGTATCATTGTGTATCATTGCTTTGTGTGAATTTATTGCTAAGTTTTGTTTTTATGTCAGATGTTTTATTTAGAAAAGCAGATTTCCATCTGTGTTTAAACCTGACACCTCTGGACTCTCCGACCTTTTCATTCTGAGTCCAGATTTTTTTACGTTGGGCTGACAGTAGTAGCAGTACTGTAGTAGTACTGTAGTAGTACTACTGTAGTAGTAGTACTGTAGTAGTACTGTAGTAGTACTGTAGTAGTACTGTAGTAGTACTACTGTAGTAGTAGTACTGTAGTAGTACTGTAGTAGTACTGTAGTAGTACTGTAGTAGTACTACTGTAGTAGTAGTACTGTAGTAGTACTGTAGTAGTACTGTAGTAGTACTGTAGTAGTACTACTGTAGTAGTAGTACTGTAGTAGTACTGTAGTAGTACTGTAGTAGTACTGTAGTAGTACTGTAGTAGTACTACTGTAGTAGTAGTACTGTAGTAGTAGTACTGACCTTGGGCAGTCCTTTCGCTGACATGGCGTTGAGCCACTGGATCACGTTATCTGTGTGTCTGAAATGGAGCCCAGTCGCCTGAAAAACAGAAAACACAGAAAACAAAGATACTTTAGAAAACGCAGATACTTTAGAAAACGCAGATACTTTAGAAAACAAAGATACTTTAGAAAACAAAGATACTTTAGAAAACGCAGATACTTTAGAAAACGCAGATACTTTAGAAAACGCAGATACTTTAGAAAACAAAGATACTTTAGAAAACAAAGATACTTTAGAAAACGCAGATACTTTAGAAAACGCAGATACTTTAGAAAACGCAGATACTTTAGAAAACGCAGATACTTTAGAAAACAAAGATACTTTAGAAAACAAAGATACTTTAGAAAACGCAGATACTTTAGAAAACAAAGATACTTTAGAAAACGCAGATACTTTAGAAAACGCAGATACTTTAGAAAACAAAGATACTTTAGAAAACGCAGATACTTTAGAAAACGCAGATACTTTAGAAAACGCAGATACTTTAGAAAACAAAGATACTTTAGAAAACAAAGATACTTAAGAAAACTCAGATACTTTAGAAAACAAAGATACTTAAGAAAACTCAGGTACTTTAGAAAACGCAGATACAGAAACTTTCAGTCAAATAAATTTTCTACAGAAATAAAGAACACTGTGGCTCAGGTCTGAGGGGGACTTCTTCTCTGGCCCACACACTTTCAGCTGCAGTTCCTCTGTTGGCCACCAGGGCCCCTCAGTCTGCAGACTGTAGGTTAATGAGCCGTGTTCTCTTTGTAAATGACAGACTGCAGCAGTGGAGTCTGTGATAAAAAAAACTAACTCCCACGGCTCGGAATGGAAAAGACAGAGAGGATTCTGGGAACAAACTGGGGGTTAGGCAACTCAGCTCTGTGCGGTGGAACTGGTTTCATCACGAAACACAGAAGTAAACACAAACAAACACAATGAGCAATGAATAAAAAACATCTCTGAGTATGTGCTGTAGCAAAAAGTCTTTAAATGGCATAAAATCTAAAATATGTTGCAAAAACTCAAGGCAACAGGAGTTTTGGGGCCAACTCAAAATTTTTCACAAAAATTTTTTTTTGCTCACTTAATTTAATGTTTATATGTCTAAAAACTTTCAATTTTAAGTTTTAAACTCAGCTTACAGCCATTGTTCAGAAAAAAGTATTATTCTTTGGTTAAATTTAGTATATTTAGTTTTTATTATCATCAAACTAAATTTGGCTGTAAGATGAGTTAAAAAATAATGACGAGTGAGTAAAACTTAAAATTTAAAGTTGGCCCCAAAACTCAAAAATCATAAGGGATCCTTGGATTTTTGAGTTTTCACAACTTTTTTTTCAGTGTACTTAAACCTATGTCAGCTTAAAACTAGTAAAAAATGTAGTAATTTTTTGAGGTATTATCACAAATTTTTGACGAGGAAAAAAAACAAAAAAAATGTTCTAACAAATCTTAATTCTTCTTTGATTTGATGTTGTTTTTTATTGTTTTGCTGCTATTTGTTTTTAACTTTTTTAAAGTATTTGTTGTTTACTGCACTGTGGAACGCGAGAGTTGTTAACTGAGCTTTAAATAAACCTGAGCTGTCAGAACTCATTTACTCACGCTTCACTCTCTCATTATTCATCCATTCATCAGAAAAACACTCAGCAGAACAATGGAGTTAAACTGAGCCGGGTTAAACTGAGCTGAGTTAAACTGAGCTGAGTTAAACTGAGCTGAGTTAAACTGAGCCGGGTTAAACTGAGCTGAGTTAAACTGAGCCGGGTTAAACTGATGGTTTAGTCCTGGTTTAGACCTGGTTTAGTCCTGGTTTAGTCCTGGTTTAGACCTGGTTTAGTCCTGGTTTGGTCCTTGTTCAGACCTGGTTTAGACCTGATTTAGACCTGGTTCAGACCTGGTTCGGTCCTGGTTTAGACCTGGTTTCGTCCTTGTTCAGACCTGGTTTAGACCTGGTTTAGACCTGGTTTAGTCCAGGTTTAGTTCAGGTTTAGTCCAGGTTTAGTTCAGGTTTAGTCCAGGTTTAGTCCTGGTTTAGTCCAGGTTTAGTCCAGGTTTAGTCCTGGTTTTGTTCAGGTTTAGTCCAGGTTTAGTCCAGTTTAGTCCAGGTTTAGTCCTGGTTTAGACCTGGTTTAGTCCAGGTTTAGTCCAGGTTTAGTCCTGGTTTAGTCCAGGTTTAGTCCTGATTTAGACCTGGTTTAGTCCAGGTTTAGTCCAGGTTTAGTCCTGGTTTAGTCCAGGTTTAGTCCAGGTTTAGTCCTGATTTAGACCTGGTTTAGTCCAGGTTTAGTCCAGGTTTAGTCCTGGTTTAGACCTGGTTTAGTCCAGGTTTAGTCCAGGTTTAGTCCAGGTTTAGTCCTGGTTTAGACCTGGTTTAGTCCAGGTTTAGTCCTGGTTTAGACCTGGTTTAGACCTGGTTTAGTCCAGTTTAGTCCAGGTTTAGTCCTGGTTTAGACCTGGTTTAGTCCAGGTTTAGTCCAGGTTTAGACCTGGTTTAGTCCTGGTTTAGTCCAGGTTTAGTACAGGTTTAGTCCTGGTTTAGTCCTGGTTTAGACCTGGTTTAGACCTGGTTTAGTCCAGGTTTAGTCCTGGTTTAGACCTGGTTTAGTCCTGGTTTAGACCTGGTTTAGTCCAGGTTTAGTTCAGGTTTAGACCTGGTTTAGACCTGGTTTAGTCCAGGTTTAGTCCTGGTTTAGACCTGGTTTAGTCCAGGTTTAGTCCTGGTTTAGTCCTGGTTTAGTCCAGGTTTAGTCCAGGTTTAGTCCTGGTTTAGTCCAGGTTTAGTTCAGGTTTAGTTCAGGTTTAGTCCAGGTTTAGTCCAGGTTTAGTTCAGGTTTAGTCCAGGTTTAGTCCTGGTTTAGTCCAGGTTTAGTCCTGGTTTAGTCCAGGTTTAGTCCAGGTTTAGTCCAGGTTTAGTCCTGGTTTAGTCCTGGTTTAGTCCAGGTTTAGTCCTGGTTTAGTCCAGGTTTAGACCTGGTTTAGTCCTGGTTTAGTCCTGGTTTAGTCCAGGTTTAGTCCAGGTTTAGTCCTGGTTTAGTCCAGGTTTAGTCCAGGTTTAGTCCAGGTTTAGTCCTGGTTTAGTCCTGGTTTAGTCCAGGTTTAGACCTGGTTTAGTCCTGGTTTAGTCCTGGTTTAGTCCTGGTTTAGTCCAGGTTTAGTCCAGGTTTAGTCCTGGTTTAGTCCAGGTTTAGTCCAGGTTTAGTCCAGGTTTAGTCCAGGTTTAGTCCAGTTTAGTCCAGGTTTAGTCCTGGTTTAGACCTGGTTTAGTCCAGGTTTAGTCCAGGTTTAGTCCTGGTTTAGTCCAGGTTTAGTCCAGGTTTAGTCCTGATTTAGACCTGGTTTAGTCCAGGTTTAGTCCAGGTTTAGTCCTGGTTTAGTCCAGGTTTAGTCCAGGTTTAGTCCTGATTTAGACCTGGTTTAGTCCAGGTTTAGTCCAGGTTTAGTCCTGGTTTAGACCTGGTTTTAGTCCAGGTTTAGTCCAGGTTTAGTCCAGGTTTAGTCCTGGTTTAGACCTGGTTTAGTCCAGGTTTAGTCCTGGTTTAGACCTGGTTTAGACCTGGTTTAGTCCAGTTTAGTCCAGGTTTAGTCCTGGTTTAGACCTGGTTTAGTCCAGGTTTAGTCCAGGTTTAGACCTGGTTTAGTCCTGGTTTAGTCCAGGTTTAGTACAGGTTTAGTCCTGGTTTAGACCTGGTTTAGACCTGGTTTAGTCCAGGTTTAGTCCTGGTTTAGACCTGGTTTAGTCCTGGTTTAGACCTGGTTTAGTCCAGGTTTAGTTCAGGTTTAGACCTGGTTTAGACCTGGTTTAGTCCAGGTTTAGTCCTGGTTTAGACCTGGTTTAGTCCAGGTTTAGTCCTGGTTTAGACCTGGTTTAGTCCAGGTTTAGTCCAGGTTTAGTCCTGGTTTAGTCCAGGTTTAGTCCAGGTTTAGTCCTGGTTTAGTCCAGGTTTAGTTCAGGTTTAGTCCAGGTTTAGTCCAGGTTTAGTTCAGGTTTAGTCCAGGTTTAGTCCTGGTTTAGTCCAGGTTTAGTCCTGGTTTAGTCCAGGTTTAGTCCAGGTTTAGTCCAGGTTTAGTCCTGGTTTAGTCCTGGTTTAGTCCAGGTTTAGTCCTGGTTTAGTCCAGGTTTAGACCTGGTTTAGTCCTGGTTTAGTCCTGGTTTAGTCCAGGTTTAGTCCAGGTTTAGTCCAGGTTTAGTCCTGGTTTAGTCCTGGTTTAGTCCAGGTCTAGTCCAGGTTTAGTCCTGGTTTAGTCCTGGTTTAGTCCAGGTTTAGACCTGGTTTAGTCCTGGTTTAGTCCTGGTTTAGTCCAGGTTTAGTCCTGGTTTAGTCCAGGTTTTGTCCAGGTTTAGTCCTGGTTTAGTCCAGGTTTAGTCCAGGTTTAGTCCAGGTTTAGTCCTGGTTTAGTCCAGGTTTAGTCCAGGTTTAGTCCAGGTTTAGTCCAGGTTTAGTCCTGGTTTAGTCCTGGTTTAGTCCAGGTTTAGTCCAGGTTTAGTCCTGGTTTAGTCCTGGTTTAGTCCAGGTTTAGACCTGGTTTAGTCCTGGTTTAGTCCTGGTTTAGTCCAGGTTTAGTCCAGGTTTTGTCCAGGTTTAGTCCTGGTTTAGTCCAGGTTTAGTCCAGGTTTAGTCCAGGTTTAGTCCTGGTTTAGTCCAGGTTTAGTCCAGGTTTAGTCCAGGTTTAGTCCTGGTTTAGTCCTGGTTTAGTCCAGGTTTAGTCCAGGTTTAGTCCAGGTTTAGTCCAGGTTTAGTCCAGGTTTAGTCCTGGTTTAGTCCTGGTTTAGTCCAGGTTTAGTCCAGGTTTAGTCCAGGTTTAGTCCAGTTGAGTTTGATGTAAATCTTGGATTATTTCTTAGTCAAATGTCTGTGTTGAGTTTGAGCGGGACTGCTGTGAGTTTGAATATTCAGAGAAGTTTTATTTTCCTACAGAGTTCTGTCAGGGGACGATCCCAGACCTGTCCCAGTCCCGAGACCAGTCCGGAGCAGAGGTCTGTCCCGGTCTGCTCCAGGAGCGAGCGAGCAAACAAACAAACAAACAAACAAACAAACAAACAAGCAAACAAGCAAACAAACAAACAAGCAAACAAACAAACAAACAAACAAACAAACAAACAAGCAAACAAGCAAACAAACAAACAAGCAAACAAACAAACAAGCAAACAAACAAGCAAACAAACAAACAAGCAAACAAACAAACAAACAAGCAAACAAGCAAACAAACAAACAAACAAACAAGCAAACAAGCAAACAAACAAACAAGCAAACAAACAAACAAGCAAACAAACAAACAAGCAAACAAACAAGCAAACAAGCAAACAAACAAACAAGCAAACAAACAAGCAAACAAACAAACAAGCAAACAAACAAACAAACAAGCAAACAAGCAAACAAACAAACAAACAAACAAGCAAACAAGCAAACAAACAAACAAACAAACAAGCAAACAAACAAGCAAACAAACAAGCAAACAAACAAACAAACAAGCAAACAAACAAACAAGCAAACAAACAAACAAACAAGCAAACAAACAAGCAAACAAACAAGCAAACAAACAAACAAACAAACAAGCAAACAAGCAAACAAACAAACAAACAAGCAAACAAACAAGCAAACAAACAAACAAACAAACAAGCAAACAAACAAGCAAACAAACAAACAAACAAACAAGCAAACAAACAAGCAAACAAGCAAACAAACAAACAAGCAAACAAACAAACAAGCAAACAAACAAGCAAACAAACAAACAAACAAACAAACAAACAAGCAAACAAACAAACAAGCAAACAAACAAACAAACAAGCAAACAAACAAGCAAACAAACAAACAAGCAAACAAACAAACAAACAAACAAGCAAACAAACAAACAAACAAGCAAACAAACAAGCAAACAAACAAGCAAACAAACAAACAAGCAAACAAACAAACAAACAAGCAAACAAACAAGCAAACAAACAAACAAGCAAACAAACAAACAAGCAAACAAGCAAACAAACAAACAAACAAACAAGCAAACAAACAAACAAGCAAACAAACAAACAAGCAAACAAACAAGCAAACAAACAAACAAGCAAACAAACAAACAAACAAGCAAACAAACAAACAAACAAACAAGCAAACAAACAAACAAGCAAACAAACAAGCAAACAAACAAGCAAACAAACAAACAAACAAACAAGCAAACAAACAACCAAACAAACAAACAAGCAAACAAACAAACAAACAAACAAACAAGCAAACAAACAAGCAAACAAACAAGCAAACAAACAAACAAGCAAACAAACAAGCAAACAAACAAACAAGCAAACAAACAAACAAGCAAACAAACAAGCAAGCAAGCAAACAAACAAACAAACAAACAAGCAAACAAACAAGCAAACAAACAAACAAGCAAACAAACAAACAAACAAGCAAACAAACAAACAAGCAAACAAACAAGCAAACAAACAAGCAAACAAACAAACAAGCAAACAAACAAGCAAACAAACAAACAAACAAACAAACAAGCAAACAAACAAACAAGCAAGCAAACAAACAAACAAACAAGCAAACAAACAAGCAAACAAACAAACAAGCAAACAAACAAACAAACAAGCAAACAAACAAACAAGCAAACAAACAAGCAAACAAACAAACAAGCAAACAAACAAGCAAACAAACAAGCAAACAAACAAACAAGCAAACAAACAAACAAGCAAACAAACAAACAAGCAAACAAACAAACATTAATGTTTTTAGACACAGGGACAAATGTTGTTCTTTTATTTGTTTAGATTCACCTGAGAGTCCTGGTTTAGTCCTCACTGTAAAGTGTTTAATAATAATAATAACAATAATAATAATAACAACAATAATAATAATAATATTAACAATAATAATACTAATAAAAATGATAATAATGATAATAATAATAATAATAATAGTAATAATAATAACAATAATAATAATAATAATAATAATGATAACAATAATAATAATAATATTAACAATAATAACAAAAATAATAATAATAATAATAATAATAATGTTGTCATGTTGGCTGCACTCAGCAAAGCATCATGGTCTCTGTAGTTCACTGCTGTGTAACAAAACAAACAAAGCAGATTACCCACAGGCGCAGACAGAAAGGTAGGTACAGGAGAGCTGGAGGAGGTGTCTGGGGAGAGGGAGGTGCTGGAAGAGGTGTCTGGGGAGAGGGAGGAGCTGGTGGTGTCTGGGGAGAGGGAGGAGCTGGGTTCATGGAGGCGGGTGGATCTGGAGAAGGCGTTCGACCGTGTCCCTCGTGGCGTCCTGTGGGGGGCGCTCTGGCAGTATGGGGTCCTTGGTTGGGGGGTAAATGCTCCTGGTGGTCAAAGGTCTGAGGTGAAGGGCCACACAAACACAACAGCACTGAAGGCGTCAGCTCAGGCTTATCTCTGAGTGAGAGGTCATTTACATCTGCAGTCCTCTGGCCGGGCACAGGACATTTAACCAACAAAACAAACAAAACAAACCAAACAAACAAAACAAACAACATGAGGCTGGAACACAGTCAAAACAAAACATCCACACTTCCCTCCAGCTCCAGAGATGTGAGAAAGTCTGAACTGTTCAAGCTCAGAGCTAACCCCACAGAGCTCTGCTGGGACAGAGATGTTTTTGTTTTTAATCCCAGGTTTAAAATTCTGAGGTTTCCCCAAAACTCGTCCCCAACTCCTGAGCCCCATGCAAATCCTGCTTCATTTCTTAGTCAAATGTCACAGATCTGGAGTTACAACTTTGTCTTTTTACAATCTTCGCTTTGTGTTCTGTCTCTCAGGCTGCTCCTCAGCTCTGTCCTGGTCCTGTCCTGGTCCTGTCCTGGTCCTGTCCTGGTCCTGTCCTGGTCCTGTCCTGGTCCTGGTCCTGGTCCTGTCCTGGTCCTGTCCTGGTCCTGTCCTGGTCCTGTCCTGGTCCTGTCCTGGTCCTGTCCTGTAGAAGATGCTCCTGCTGCTGCTGCTGGGCGTGTGCTCGGTGCAGAGCTCGGTGATCCTGAGGCAGACGGTGCACCACCTGTGGCCGCGGACGTGGGACGGCGCTCAGAGCCAGTGCAGGAGGTAACGCAGAGTTTAAAGGTTTCAGAGGGAGCTGTGTCTGAACGGCGTTGTCTCTGCAGCGAGAGCGGCTGGGACCTCCTGACCGCCGTCGCCCAGCGGGACCTGGACCTCAGGAACCTGGACTGGTACTTCGCCTGGATCGGACTCCACAGGGCCAGCACCAGCGCCGTGCTGGGCGTCCTGGGATCCTCCGGCTGGGAGTGGGCCGACGGCAGCGGCAGCGCCTACAACTTCTCCTCAGAACCTCAGAACGGTCAGGACTGCGCCCTCGTCCTGTACACAGGAGACAGGTGAGGACACACAGGAGACACACCGAAGCACCTTAGCTAAATGCTAAACCTTAGGCTAGCATTACATTCAATACACCAGTAGTAAAAGGTAATAAAATACATTTATATTCTACTTCAACAGAAGGTTTGTCCAGACATTGGGCTTTTAAGTTGGTCTTAAACAGCATAAACATTTGACAGAAACGGGCACAATCTTCACCAAACTACCAGGCTAACCGCGTCCATACAAATGAATGGAGGCGGCTAGGCTAACGCTAGCACAACAGTTGAACTCACGAGTCCTGCTCGGTACGACTCACCAAGCTCGTGTTGACTCGGCCGGGTCACGGTACACGGCCAGGAAGTGGCAGGCACACCTCGGCGTCCTCACTGCATCTACCTGCAGTGATGCGCCATGGGGTAATAAAGCTACACGATTGGCCGCGCCGGCCCACCTGACTCTACCAAAGTACACCCACGATTGGCCAGTCTTTCCCATGTGACCGAGTGACGCTACTGTCATGACCACAGGTGTAAACACCGCGATATTTGACAGCAGGAACAGATAGAAGCAGCGCTGAATGAGTGGGTTATAGAGGGACCCTGACCCCTGACCCCTGACCTGTGACCTCTGACCTCTGACCTCCTGTGTTTTACCTGAACAGTTTGTGTGTGTTCTCCCAGAGCTCATAGCACCTGGTGTTTCTCTCATCACTTCTCCTTCTGCGGCTCCTCCTCCGGAGACTTCAGCTTCGTCCCTGAGACCAGGACCTGGGAGGACGCCCAGGACCACTGCAGGGCCGCGAACCAGGACCTGGCCACCTTCGACGCCTGGGGAGGCTCACCTGCCAACCTCACCTGGGACTTCCCCGTGTGGACCGGACTGCACCACGACGGTAGGTCAGGGGTCAGGGTCAGAGGTCAAAAGTCAGAGGAGATGTTCCCTGAGTAATGCCTTCAAAGTTAGAAACTGTAAAAGTGCTACCTGGACTAAACCTGAACTTAACCTGGACTAAACCTGAACTTAACCTGGACTAAACCTGAACTTAACCTGAACTAAACCTGAACTTAACCTGAACTAAACCTGAACTTAACCTGGACTAAACCTGAACTTAACCTGAACTAAACCTGAACTTAACCTGGACTAAACCTGAACTTAACCTGAACTAAACCTGAACTTAACCTGAACTAAACCTTAACTTAACCTGGACTAAACCTGAACTTAACCTGAACTTAACCTGGACTAAACCTGAACTTAACCTGAACTAAACCTGAACTTAACCTGAACTTAACCTGGACTAAACCTGAACTTAACCTGAACTAAACCTGAACTTAACCTGGACTAAACCTGAACTTAACCTGAACGAAACCTGAACTTAACCTGGACTAAACCTGAACTTAACCTGAACTAAACCTGAACTTAACCTGAACTTAACATGGACTAAACCTGAACTTAACCTGGACTAAACCTGAACCTAACCTGGACTAAACCTGAACCTAACCTGGACTAAACCTGAACCTAACCTGGACTAAACCTGAACCTAACCTGGACTAAACCTGAACCTAACCTGAACGAAACCTGAACTTAACCTGGACTAAACCTGAACTTAACCTGAACTAAACCTGAACTTAACCTGAATGAAACCTGAACTTAACCTGGACTAAACCTGAACTTAACCTGAACTAAACCTAAACTTAACCTGAACTTAACATGGACTAAACCTGAACTTAACCTGGACTAAACCTGAACTTAACATAAATTAAACCTGAACTTAACCTGGACTAAACCTGAACTTAACCTGGACTAAACCTGAACTTAACATAAATTAAACCTGAACTTAACCTGGACTAAACCTGGCCTAAACCTGGACTAAACCAGAACTAAACCAGAACTAAACCAGAACTAAACCAGGACTAAACCAGAACTAAACCAAAACTAAACCTGAACTAAACCAGGACTAAACCAGAACTAAACCAGAACTAAACCAGGACTAAACCAGAACTAAACCAGAACTAAACCAGAACTAAACCAGAACTAAACCAGGTCTAAACCAGGTCTAAACCAGGTCTAAACCAGGTCTAAACCAGGTCTAAACCAGGTCTAAACCAGGTGTATGTTTCAGGTGAGTCCTGGAGTTGGAGTGATGGAGAAATCTCCGAATTCAGAAACTGGTCTCCAGGTGAGGAGCTGGAGGAGGTGTCTGGGGAGGGGGAGGAGGTGTCTGGGGAGAGTTTTTATTTATTTTTATTTGACCTTTATTTAACCAGGAAATATCCCATTGAGATTAAGAACCTCTTTTTCAAGGGAGTCCTGGCCAAGAGGCAGCAGCAAACACAAAACACAGTTACATATTTACACAGATAAGACATCAAAGTTTAAAAACATTATGAAAAACAAGTGCAGATTGTGGAATTGGTCTCAAAAGCTCTCAGTTTGGATCTAAAAGTGCTCAAAGAAATCAGTGCAGAGTAAACAAATGCCTTTTTACCCAATTCTGTACGAGCATAAGGAACAGAAAGCAACAAACAGTCTTGTGAACAAAGAGAATACGATTCAGCATTTCTCAGAGCAATTAGGGTGCAAATGTACGAAGGCAGTAGTCCCAGTCTTGCCTCATAAATGAAAGTGCACCAGTGACCTCCGAGCCAGAGCAGGCCGTCCCACTCCAGAGATAATTCACAGTGGTGAGTTTGTAATGAACCTCAAAGAAGCATGATATACAGCATCAATCATTCAAAGACATTGAGCAGCAGCATTCATGTACAAAAGATCTCCATAATCCAACACAGATAAAAAAGTTGCATTGACAAGACGCTTTTTTACATTAAAAGAAAAACAGTTTATTTTGAAAATAAAATCCCAATTTTAGCCTGAGCTTCTTCACAGATTATCTATGTGTGGCAAATGACCCACCTCTGCCCTCAAGACTGGACACTGTGGGAATCATCTGAGGCAACTTTTTACAATTAGAAAACAACATAAGCTTTGTCTTATCAGCAGTGAGAACAAGTTTCAAGTGAATGAACGAGTGTTGGACAGTTATAAAAGCTTTCTGCAAAGATTCAACAGTGAACAAGAGTTGCTCCACAGCAGGAAATAACTGTATCATCAGCATAGAAATGCATCTGATACACTTAAACCTAAATCATTCATATCAATGATAAATAAGAGGGGGCCCAATACAGACCCCTGTGGCACCCCCTTGAAACTCAGAACACAGACCGTCATATTTAAAGTTACACTGTAACTTTTCTCCTAAATATGTGGGGCATACTGACTTGTTTATGTGATTTTTTGAGCGATTATAAGGCCTGAGGCGCTGTTGCTCCGAGCGGGGCTTCTGTTCTGAGAAACCGCCCTCGCAACTTGGCCGGGAGCGCTCCGCTGTTCAGGAAGAGTCACGTGACAGGGAACGACTTGAGGCGCAGTATAACCAAGAAGCTACTTTTAGCGTTGTTATTTTCGCCAGTTCGTCAGGGCCGAAGGACACAAGAAGATGAAGACAATGTCGGACGAGGCAAGAAAAAGAAAATGTGAAAGGGACCGCACCAGATCGCAGACAAGAGTCAACATCGGACAGACTTTTGCTCGCTGGCGTCAGATGAGAGACAGAGAAGGCTGCAAATCAGATCACGTTTTTGTTTCTTTATTGTTGGGCAGGTAAATTAGCCTCTTTATTTTTTCTTTAGAACGTGCTTTTTCATACAGTTATTAGTTGTTTTTACTGCGACCATTGCGCGATATTTGTTGATAAGCTAACGCTAGCGCTAACTCTATAGAGTTATATATATAATATATATATAAGATCCAGTCCAAACTTCCAAAGGTAGCAGCAGGTCAACTAAAGTTGAAACAATGATGGAAATAGACGCACGCTCGCACAGTTTCAGAAGGAGGAGGGGCCCTAGTGTTTACGTTAGCGACGGTGCAGTGGCAGCTGTGGCCTCTAGAGGCGCAAGACCAGGAATCTTACACAGTGTAACTTTAATACACTGAGATCTACTGCTGAGATCATTTGAAAACCGAGCTACTGTGTGCTCTGAAAAACCCGAATGAAGCAGTCTAATTTTTAAAATATCATGGTGGACGGTGTCAAACGCTTTCGACAAATCAATAAAAACAGATGCACAATGTTGTTTTTTGTCAAGCGCAACAGTAATGTCATTTATCACTTGTATTGCTGCTGTAATGGTACTATGTTTGTTTCTGAAGCCAGGTTGATGATAGAATGTCATTTGAGTACAAAAAGTCTTTAACTAGTTCACTAACAAGCGCTTCAGGACTGAGAGGTGGGATATCGGTCTATAATTTGTCAGGATCGCAGGGTTTTAATAACGGGAGGACAAAAGCCAATTTCCATGCAGAAGGTATTTCATTTTTTTCCACTGTGAGATTAAAAAGGATTGTGAGGCTCTGCTACAAAGTCCACTGCCAGTTTTAAAAAGTAAGGATCCATCAGATCGGGACCAGGAGGTTTTCTGTGATCTACATTTTTGAGAGCTTCATGAACTTCCTGCATAGAGAAAGGCACAAGATTAAAAGGAGTTCCAGTGTAAGTTTGAGTATTTGTGCAGGGTTTCCCAGGGACAGTTCTAAAAGAATCAAACAAAGAGCCAGATTCTATAAAATGTTTATTAAAACAATTTAAAATCTCAGTTTTATTATAAACAGGTGTTGAGTTGTTTAAAATAGAGGTAGGTAGAGCTCACTGAAAGCGACTTGATCACTTTCCAGAATTTCTGTGGACTATTTAGATTTTCAGTTGTGATGGACAAATAATATTCTGATTTGTTTCTTTTAATGAAAGAAGAGCATTTGTTCCTTAACTGTGTGAAAACTGTCCAGTCTGTGGGAGTCCGTTTTCCTCGCCTTGGCCCAGGCTCGGTTCCAGTTCATGAACAGCATCTGCAGCTCTGGGGAGAACCATGGGTCTTCTCGCCCCTGGGTTTCCTTAAAGGGACATGTTTAATTTACAATTTCCATAAAAATGTCCCTAAAAAATGTCCAAGCTGTCTCTACATCTGGTTTCAGCCAAGTCATGATGATGAGTTTATAAAGTGTACGAGGGTTAGATCTGGGCACCGTGGTGTTTCTGATGGCAGCAACCACACAGCGGTCACTTCAGTCGTTACAGAAGATGAGGATGAGGATTTATGAGGAACAATCAAGGTTGACTTATCAGGGCTTTGAAGGTTTGGTGGAGTAAAATCACCAACTGAGTAAGATTAAAAGAATCACAAAAAGATTTAAAATCATCTGAAACTGAATTAAGCCAATCCAAATTTAAATCACCAGCTCAAAGAAGTTCACTGTAGTTCAGTTTGGACAAAAGATGCTTTAAAGATAACACCCAACATCAGTTACACACAGAACCAAAATCCCGTTGTCTACGATGGATTCAGACAGAACTCCTGAGGCATCACATTTCCATTTAACATAAATTGCCATACGGCCTCCTTTTTTAGGCCGATCAGTGCGATAAACACTGCAGCCAGATGTTTGAATGTGAGCATTTTCAGCAGATTTAGTCAACCAAGACTCAGAAATTACAACAATATCTGTCCATTTAATCCAAATTCTAACCGTGTCCATTTTAGGTAACAAAGTGCGCATATTGAGATGAATACATTTAAGCTCAGACAGGGATTTAAGATCAGAGAGAGAGGATTTACTGCCGCTCAGGACCAGGGTTTGGCTGCACATTACCACACAAAAGTAAATCAGCAACCTCTGCTTCGTAACATTACAGTGAAAATATAACTTTACATATTTACGTAAAGCTAGAAAAACAGGCCTCAGTGTAACAGAGGAACATCCACAGAAACCAGCACAGGCTTCAGTGTAACAGAGGAACATCCACAGAAACCAGCACAGGCCTCAGTGTAACAGAGGAACATCCACAGAAACCAGGCTTCAGTGTAACAGAGGAACATCCACAGAAACCAGCACAGGCCTCAGTGTAACAGAGGAACATCCACAGAAACCAGCACAGGCCTCAGTGTAACAGAGGAACATCCACAGAAACCAGCACAGGCCTCAGTGTAACAGAGGAACATCCACAGAAACCAGCACAGGCCTCAGTGTAACAGAGGAACATCCACAGAAACCAGCACAGGCCTCAGTGTAACAGAGGAACATCCACAGAAACCAGCACAGGCCTCAGTGTAACAGAGGAACATCCACAGAAACCAGCACAGGCCTCAGTGTAACAGAGGAACATCCACAGAAACCAGGTCTCAGTGTAACAGAGGAACATCCACAGAAACCAGCACAGGCCTCAGTGTAACAGAGGAACATCCACAGAAACCAGCACAGGCCTCAGTGTAACAGAGGAACATCCACAGAAACCAGCACAGGCTTCAGTGTAACAGAGGAACATCCACAGAAACCAGCGCAGGCCTCAGTGTAACAGAGGAACATCCACAGAAACCAGCACAGGCCTCAGTGTAACAGAGGAACATCCACAGAAACCAGCACAGGCCTCAGTGTAACAGAGGAACATCCACAGAAACCAGCACAGGCCTCAGTGTAACAGAGGAACATCCACAGAAACCAGCACAGGTCTCAGTGTAACAGAGGAACCAGAGAGATCCTAGGCCTCTGACCAGGACCAGACCATGGGGCAGCTCACTAAAAATAACTAGGTAGATTGCCCAAAATGGCAAAAACGTGTATTAAATTGGTACTTAGAAACAGTTTCTGAGATGATTTGAGTGAAAAAGTGCACTTAAACTTAGACAGACACAGAGCAGACACATGACTGCTGCCATCTTGGACCGAGTGTAATGCTTTGTTGTTGTTTCAGGCTCTGAGCCTGATCCCAGCACTGGTCCTGGACTCTGTGCCTCTGTGGGGTCTCAGACCAAGTCCATGTCGGTCCAGGACTGCTCCCAGTCCTTCCCTTTTATCTGCTACAGACACAACCTGGTCCTGGTCCAGGATCTCCTGACCTGGGAGCAGGCCCTGGACCACTGCAGGACTCTCCAGGCTCCAGGTCCAAGTCCCAACAGCTCCTTCCATCTGCTGAGCCTGGAGGAGAGCGAGCTGCAGTACGCACTCAGCAAGGCCTCAGGGGCCTCCACCGACAAGGTACAGGGGCCCCGAGACCTGTCCAGATCCTCCTGGACCTGTTCAGATCCTCCTAAACCTGTCCAGATCCTTCTAGACCTGTTCAGATCCTTCTAAACCTGTTCAGATCCTCCTAAACCTGTTCAGATCCTTCTAAACCTGTTCAGATCCTTCTAAACCTGTTCAGATCCTTCTAAACCTGTCCAGATCCTTCTAGACCTGTTCAGATCCTCCTAAACCTGTTCAGATCCCTCTAAACCTGTTCAGATCCCTCTAAACCTGTTCAGATCCTTCTAAACCTGTCCAGATCCTTCTAGACCTGTTCAGATCCTCCTAAACCTGTTCAGATCCTCCTAAACCTGTTCAGATCCTTCTAAACCTGTTCAGATCCTTCTAAACCTGTTCAGATCCTCCTAAACCTGTTCAGATCCTTCTAAACCTGTTCAGATCCCTCTAAACCTGTTCAGATCCCTCTAAACCTGTTCAGATCCTTCTAAACCTGTCCAGATCCTTCTAGACCTGTTCAGATCCTCCTAAACCTGTTCAGATCCTCCTAAACCTGTTCAGATCCTTCTAAACCTGTTCAGATCCTTCTAAACCTGTTCAGATCCTTCTAAACCCTGTTCAGATCCTTCTAAACCTGTTCAGATCCTCCTGGACCGGTTCAGATCCTCCTGGACCTGTTCAGATCCTTCTAGACCTGTCCAGATCCTTCTAAACCCTGTTCAGATCCTCCTAAACCTGTTCAGATCCTCCTGGACCTGTTCAGATCCTTCTAAACCTGTTCAGATCCTCCTGGACCGGTTCAGATCCTCCTGGACCTGTTCAGATCCTTCTAGACCTGTCCAGATCCTTCTAAACCCTGTTCAGATCCTCCTAAACCTGTTCAGATCCTCCTAAACCTGTTCAGATCCTTCTAAACCTGTTCAGATCCTTCTAAACCTGTTCAGATCCCTCTAAACCTGTTCAGATCCCTCTAAACCTGTTCAGATCCTCCTAAACCTGTTCAGATCCTTCTAAACCTGTTCAGATCCTTCTAAACCTGTTCAGATCCCTCTAAACCTGTTCAGATCCCTCTAAACCTGTTCAGATCCTCCTAAACCTGTTCAGATCCTTCTAAACCTGTTCAGATCCTTCTAAACCTGTTCAGATTCTTCTAAACCCTGTTCAGATCCTCCTAAACCTGTTCAGATCCTCCTGGACCTGTTCAGATCCTTCTAGACCTGTTCAGATCCTTCTAAACCTGTTCAGATCCTCCTGGACCGGTTCAGATCCTCCTGGACCGGTTCAGATCCTTCTAAACCTGTTCAGATCCTTCTAAACCTGTTCAGATCCTTCTAAACCCTGTTCAGATCCTTCTAAACCTGTTCAGATCCTCCTGGACCGGTTCAGATCCTCCTGGACCTGTTCAGATCCTCCTGGACCGGTTCAGATCCTTCTAAACCTGTTCAGATCCTTCTAAACCTGTTCAGATCCTTCTAAACCTGTTCAGATCCTTCTAAACCTGTTCAGATCCTCCTGGACCGGTTCAGATCCTTCTAAACCTGTCCAGATCCTTCTAGACCTGTTCAGATCCTCCTAAACCTGTTCAGATCCTCCTAAACCTGTTCAGATCCTTCTAAACCTGTTCAGATCCTTCTAAACCTGTTCAGATCCTTCTAAACCTGTTCAGATCCTTCTAAACCCTGTTCAGATCCTTCTAAACCCTGTTCAGATCCTTCTAAACCTGTTCAGATCCTCCTGGACCGGTTCAGATCCTCCTGGACCGGTTCAGATCCTCCTGGACCGGTTCAGATCCTTCTAAACCTGTTCAGATCCTTCTAAACCTGTTCAGATCCTTCTAAACCTGTTCAGATCCTCCTGGACCGGTTCAGATCCCTGTAACCCTGTGTGTGTGTCTCCAGGTCTGGCTGGGTCTGCGGTTCCTGTCCGGGTCCTGGTTCTGGTCCGACGGGGCCGGTCTCTCTCTGTCCTCGCTCCCGTCCTGTCCTGAGTCCAGACTTCGCTGTGGAGCCCTGGTCCTGGACAGAACCTCAGCCGGATCTGGAATCGAACCCAGCGACTGCGGCCAGAGACTCAACCTGCTCTGCTACGGACTCTGAGCTCTGAGGAGGCGTCTGGGGAGAGGGAGGAGCTGGAGGAGGAGTCTGGGGAGAGGGAGGAGCTGGAGGAGGCGTCTGGGGAGAGGGAGGAGAGGGAGGAGGAGTCTGGGGAGAGGGAGGAGCTGGAGGAGGCGTCTGGGGAGAGGGAGGAGCTGGAGGAGGCGTCTGGGGAGAGGGAGGAGCTGGAGGAGGCGTCTGGGGAGAGGGAGGAGCTGGAGGAGGCGTCTGGGGAGAGGGAGGAGAGGGAGGAGCTGGAGGAGGCGTCTGGGGAGAGGGAGGAGCTGGAGGAGGCGTCTGGGGAGAGGGAGGACCTGGAGGAGGAGTCTGGGGAGAGGGAGTAGACTTGACTTCCATTAAAAACATTTTTTAAATCCCAGCAGCAAAAATCACTGAATCTGTGATTTCAGGATTTTATTTTGAAGAAAAGGTGGAATGTGATATTTTTAGAGTTTTCCCAGGACTGGATCCAGATCCATGAAGATCCAGGGAAAACTGTAAAAAATGTCATATTTCTTTATGCTTCATCAAAAAGAAATGCTGTTTTTAATGGAAATCGTTTTTCTCGTCTCAGGACCAAGGCTCTGTGATTTACAAAAAATAATTCAGTTTTTTGTTTTTTTAGGCCAAATATATTTTCATTTTTTCAGTATTTATATTTTTAAACTGGCATTTAAAGGATGTTCAAATACAGAACATTATTTAGTTTTAGGTTTTGTGCAGTAGTAGTTTAGGAGATTTATGCAAATAAATCTTGATGTGATTCTGTGATGATTCTGTAGAAGTTTTGTAAAGAAAAATAAAAACTGTAAAAAAAAAACCAACACAAAAAATCCGTTCAAACTTTTTATTAAACATGAAATAAAACACAACCAGCAGAAAAATACAAACAACACCTGAGCTACAGCTACACCTGCTTCTAACTCTTCACCTACTGACCCTCAGTTCAGGGGTAAATGCTCTGACCTCAAACCTAAGTCTTTCCCGAATCCAACAGAGTTCATTTCACTGACACAGAGCAGAACCTCCACCTCCAAAACAACTCGGAGACACTTAGCTTTAGCTTAACTTTAGCTTTAACTTTAGCTTTAACTTTAACTTTAGCTTTAACTTTGGCTTTAGGTTTAGCTTTAACTTTAGCTTTGGCTTTAACTTTAGTTTTAGCTTTGGCTTCAGCGTCAGCTTTAGCTTTGACTTTAGCTTTGACTTTAGCTTTAACTTTAGTTTTAGCTTTGGCTTTTGTTTTAGCTTTGGCTTTAACTTTAGCTTTGGCTTTAGCTTTGGCTTTAACTTTAGTTTTAGCTTTGGCTTTAACTTTAGCTTTGGCTTTAACTTTAGTTTTAGCTTTGGCTTTAACTTTAGTTTTAGCTTTGGCTTCAGCGTCAGCTTTAGCTTTGACTTTAGCTTTAGCTTTGGCTTTAGTTTTAGCTTTGGCTTTAGCTTTTGTTCTAGCTTTGGCTTTAGCTTCGGCTTTAACCTTAGTTTTAGCTTTGGCTTTAGCCTTAGTTTTAGCTTTGGCTTCAGCGTCAGCTTTAGCTTTGACTTTAGCTTTAGCTTTGGCTTTAGTTTTAGCTTTGGCTTTAGCTTCAGCTTTGACTTTGGCTTTAGTTTTAGCTTTGCTTTAACTTCAGCTTTAGTTTTAGCTTTAGATTTAGCTTTGCTTTAGCTTCAGCTTTAGTTTTAGCTTTAGATTTAGTTTTAGCTTTGGCTTCAGTGTCAGCTTTAACCTTAGTTTTAGCTTTGGCTTTAGCTTTGACTTTAGCTTTGGCTTTAGCTTCGGCTTTAACCTTAGTTTTAGCTTTGGCTTTAGCTTTTGTTTTAGCTTTGGCTTTAGTTTTAGCTTTGGCTTTAGCTTTGACTTTGGCTTTAGTTTTACCTTTGCTTTAGCTTTGGCTTCAGCTTTAGTTTTAGCTTTAGATTTAGTTTTAGCTTTGGCTTCAGCGTCAGCTTCAGCTTTAACCTTAGTTTTAGCTTTGGCTTTAGCTTTGGCTTTAGCTTTTGTTTTAGCTTTGGCTTTAGTTTTAGCTTTGGCTTTAGTTTTACCTTTGCTTTAGCTTTGGCTTCAGCTTTAGTTTTAGCTTTAGATTTAGTTTTAGCTTTGGCTTCAGCGTCAGCTTTAGCTGTGACTTTAGCTTTGAATTTAGATTTGGCTTTAGCTTCAGCTTTAGTTTTAGCTTTAGCTTCAGCTTTAGCTTAGTTTTAGCTTTGGCTTTAGTTTTGGCTTTAACTTTAGTTTTAGTTTACGTTTTAACTTTGGCTTTAACTTTAATTTTAGCTTTGGCTTTAGCTTTTGTTCTAGCTTTGGCTTTAACCTTAGTTTTAGCTTTGGCTTTAACCTTAGTTTTAGCTTTGGCTTCAGTGTCAGCTTTAGTTTTGACTTTAGCTTTGGCTTTAGCTTTGGCTTTAACCTTAGTTTTAGCTTTGGCTTTAACTTTAGCTTTGGCTTTAACTTTAGTTTTAGCTTTGGCTTTAACCTTAGTTTTAGCTTTGGCTTTAACTTTAGCTTTAGTTTTAGCTTTGCTTTAGCTTCAGCTTTAGTTTTAGCTTTAGATTTAGTTTTAGCTTTGGCTTCAGTATCAGCTTTAGCTTTGACACTAGCTTTGGCTTTAGCTTTGACTTTGGCTTTAGTTTTACCTTTGCTTTAGCTTTGGCTTCAGCTTTAGTTTTAGCTTTAGATTTAGTTTTAGCTTTGGCTTCAGCGTCAGCTTTAGCTGTGACTTTAGCTGTGACTTTAGCTGTGACTTTAGCTTTGAATTTAGCTTTGGCTTTAGCTTCAGCTTTAGTTTTAGCTTCAGCTTTAGCTTTAGCTTCAGCTTTAGTTTTAGCTTTAGCTCAGTTCAGTTTACAGCGACCACTCCTCAGTCCACCTTTATAAACTCATCAGTCTCGAGTCCCAACACCAGACCTTCAGCAGGTCTAAATACGTTTGGGTCTGAGGTCTCGGTTCTGGTCTCAGTGGACTTCCTTCAGACCTGGCTCAGAGCTCGCTCTTTACACTTTCAGTAAAAACCTTCAGACTTCATTCAGACTCATTCACATCAGACTTTAACATCGTCTTCATCATCAAACTACGTCCAGACGCCTCCAGAGGGTTCTCCAGAGCGTTCACCAGAGGGTTCTCCAGAGCGTTCTCCAGAGAGTTCAGACGGTTCTCCAGAGACTTCTCCAGAGAGTTCAGAGGGTTCTCCAGAGCGTTCTCCAGAGGCTTCTCCAGACGGTTCTCCAGAGAGTTCAGGCGGTTCTCCAGAGGCTTCTCCAGAGGGTTCTCCAGAGCGTTCTCCAGAGAGTTCAGAGAGTTCTCCAGAGCGTTCAGACGGTTCTCCAGAGGGTTCTCCAGAGAGTTCAGGCAGTTCTCCAGAGGCTTCTCCAGAGAGTTCTCCAGAGCGTTCTCCAGAGAGTTCAGAGGGTTCTCCAGAGCGTTCTGACGGTTCTCCAGAGGGTTCTCCAGAGCGTTCACACGGTTCTCCAGAGGGTTCTCCAGAGAGTTCAGACGGGTCTCCAGAGGGTTCTCCAGAGAGTTCTCCAGAGAGTTCAGAGGGTTCTCCAGAGCGTTCTCCAGAGGGTTCTCCAGAGAGTTCAGATGGTTCTCCAGAGGGTTCTCCAGAGAGTTCTCCAGAGGGTTCTCCAGAGTTCAGACGGTTCTCCAGAGGGTTCTCCAGAGAGTTCTCCAGAGGGTTCTCCAGAGTTCAGACGGTTCTCCAGAGGGTTCTCCAGAGAGTTCTCCAGAGGGTTCTCCAGAGTTCAGACGGTTCTCCAGAGGGTTCTCCAGAGAGTTCTTCAGAGAGTTCAGAGAGTTCTCCAGAGGGTTCTCCAGAGTTCAGACGGTTCTCCAGAGGGTTCTCCAGAGAGTTCTTCAGAGAGTTCAGAGCGTTCTCCAGAGCGTTCTCCAGAGGGTTCTCCAGAGAGTTCTCCAGAGAGTTCAGACGGTTCTCCAGAGGGTTCTCCAGAGAGTTCTCCAGAGCGTTCTCCAGAGAGTTCTCCAGAGAATTCAGAGGGTTCTCCGGGGGGTTCTCCAGTTCCAGTGGGACCCTCCGGAGACAAACCCAGAGTTCAGAAGGACTTCTGACCAGACTCAGACCAGAGACCAGAGAAGGTTTAGTCCTGGGTTAGTCCTGGTTTAGACCAGGTTTAGACCTGGTTTAGACCTGGTTTAGTCCTGGTTTAGACCTGGTTTAGACCTGGTTTAGTCCTGGTTTAGACCTGGTTTAGACCTGGTTTAGTCCTGGTTTAGACCTGGTTTAGTCCTGGTTTAGATCTGGTTTAGTCCTGGTTAAGACCCAGTTTAGTCCTGGTTTAGACCTGGTTTAGTCCTGGTTTAGTCCTGGTTTAGTCCTGGTTTAGACCAGGTTTAGTCCTGGTTCCAGTCTAATACTCTATGATTTAGTTCAGCAAAAATAACCCTTCTCCTTCTTCTGGGACCTCAGTAATGTTAGATTTCTAGGTCTGGTCCTGGGTCTAAACCCGGTCTTGGTCCTGGTCTTGGTCCTGGTCTACAGTCTGAACCCCTTAGGCCTCCGGTTGAAGTCCTTCTTCTGGTCCTCGCTGGTCTTGCGGCGGATCAGCGCGCGCTCGAAGGCCGTGGACAGTTTGCTGACGGGTTTCTCCGCCGCCTCCTTCAGCTTGCGGGCGTCGAAGCGCGGGCTGTAGAGCAGGACCGGCAGCCGGCTCACGAACGAGGGCGGGTCCCGCTCCGGGTCCTTCTGGGACTCGGAGCGGTCCCGGGTCTTCTGGGACTCGGAGCGGTCCCGGGTCTTCTGGGACTCGGCCCGGTCCTGGTTCTGGTTGATCTCCAGCTGCTTCATGATCCGTTCCTTGGTGGAGAACATGTGGAACAGCAGGGCGTCCCACATCTTCAGAGCTTTGGGCCCGGAGGAGTCCGCCTTCGTCAGGTCCAGATCCGGACTCGGCTCCGGTTCTAGTCCGGGGCTCGGCCCGAGCGCGGAGTCCAGTCCCGGGTCGGGTCTCGGGAACTGAGGCTCCTCTTGCTCCACGACCATGTGCTTCTTCAGACGAGTCCATCCGCTGACTTTGGACACCAGACCTTTGGACTTGGACTTCAGGGAGGTCTTCTTTTCTTCATCTTTAGCTGGACCTGAAGTGGACTCTTGGGCTTTGGGTGGACCTGAGTTTTGTGTGTCTTCATGTGGATCTGTGGACTCATCCTGGTCTTCAGATGGACTTGTCTTGGACTTGTCCTGGTCCTGGGATGGACCTTTTGTAGACTTTTTGAAGAAACCTAATACAGACTTTTCTCTCTCTTTGTCTGACTTGGATTTGGAGCGCTGAGATTTCTTCTTGGACTTCTTTTGATCCTTGGCTGGACCTGCTGTGGACTCCTGGTCTCTCGATGGATTCACAGTTTTGTCCCGCGCTTGGGGTGGACTCCCGGACTTGTCCTGGTTTTCTGTAGGACCTAACTGAGACTTTTCCTGATCTTCAGCTGGACCCAACATCAGCTTCTCTTCAGGACTGGCTGGATCTGATTTGGACAGCAGAGACTTGGACAGCTCTGGTGTGGACTCTGGGTCTGGGCTCTGGGACTGGTCCCGGAGCTCGGACACGGACTTCAGCAGGTCTGAGGTTGGACTGGTGGACAATTCCTGGTTTGATATGGACGTTTCTTCATCTTTGGGTTTTATTAATGAGTTCTTCTGCTCTTTGTCTGGACCTGAGGCAGACTCCTGGTCTTTGTCTGGACCTGAGACAGACTCCTGGTCTTTGTCTGGACCTGAGACAGACTCCTGGTCTTTGTCTGGACCTGAGACAGACTCCTGGTCTTTGTCTGGACCTGAGGCAGACTCCTGGTCTTTGTCTGGACCTGAGGCAGACTCCTGGTCTTTGTCTGGACCTGAGGCAGACTCCTGGTCTTTGTCTGGACCTGAGGCAGACTCCTGGTCTTTGTCTGGACCTGAGACAGACTCCTGGTCTTTGTCTGGACCTGAGACAGACTCCTGGTCTTTGTCTGGACCTGAGACAGACTCCTGGTCTTTGTCTGGACCTGAGACAGACTCCTGGTCTTTGTCTGGACCTGAGACAGACTCCTGGTCTTTGTCTGGACCTGAGACAGACTCCTGGTCTTTGTCTGGACCTGAGACAGACTCCTGGTCTTTGTCTGGACCTGAGGCAGACTCCTGGTCTTTGTCTGGACCTGAGGCAGACTCCTGGTCTTTGTCTGGACCTGAGACAGACTCCTGGTCTTTGTCTGGACCTGAGGCAGACTCCGGGTCTTTGTCTGGACCTGAGACAGACTCCTGGTCTCTTGAGGAACCCGTGGACCTTTCCTTCTCTCTGGACTCTGGATCTAAGAGTGGACTCTCAGACGATGATTTTGAGGGATTTTGGGGCTCTCTGGTGTGGACCTGGTCTGGTCCTGGCTGGTCTTGGATCTTGTGGGTCTTGGTGGACTTTGATGAAGTCCGGATTATGGACTCCAGGTTCTCGCACTCGGTCTTGGCCTTTTCCAGTAAATGCTTCAGTTTTTCAGCCGAAGACTTCCTTCCACTCCTCCTTTGACCTTTGTTCACTTCAGTCCTGGGTTCCTGGTTCTGCTTGGTCTGGACCTGGTCTCTTCTTAAACCCTGGTCTGGTCCTGGGTCTGGTTCTGGGTCTGGTACTGGGTCTTGGGTTTTGATTGAGGATCCAGTCTCAGCTATGGACCTGGACGACTTTTCTCTTGGACTTTCAGCTGAAGATGCAGGTAATGTCACTGACCTCTTGGAGAACTGGGAAGTCCTGGTCCTGGTCTGAGTCTCGGTCTGGGTTTCTGTCTGGATCTGGGTTTCTGTCTGGATCTGGGTCTCTGTCTGGATCTGGGTCTCTGTCTGGATCTGGGTCTCTGTCTGGATCTGGGTCTCTGTCTGGATCTCGGTCTGGGTCTGGATCTGCAAAGTGTCCACTAAGGACTGATTTTCCCTTGACGTTTGTGGAACTACGTCCATTGGCGTCATGTCGTCTTTCTGCGAGTCCAGGTCTAAATCCCGAAGAGTCCCTCGTGGTTCTAGTCCGGTCTGAGTCCCAGTCTGGACTATCACAGTCATTTTGTCCGGTCCCAAGTCCAATCCTAAGTCTTGACTCTGGACTTTGTCTCGAGTTCCCATCAGTGTCAAGTGAACTCCATCCATCGCTGTTTTGTCCAGATCTAAGTCCTGAAGAGTCCCACACGGTTCTAGTCCGGTCTGAGTCCCGGTCTTGGTCTGAGTCTGGGTCTCGGTCTGGACTTGCACAGTCTCTGGTTCTCTCCTGTTGTCCAAGTCTGAGTCCTGGTCGTCCATTGATCTCAACAGAAGTCCATTTAGTCTCATTGCTGCCCTCTGGTCTATGAAGTCCACTAAATCCTGGTCTAAGTTCTGAAGTGTCTCCTGTGGTCTCAGTCCGAGTAAGTCCACTTCGAGTCTGTCCAGATTCCAGTCCTTCAAGTCCAAGTCCAGACTCTGCGGTGGTTTGTGGTCCGTCTCCAGTCCCATGAAGGCCGTCACGAAGTTCTGAACGTCTGCTGCAGAGTCTAGACCTTCCTCGACTTGAGAGCCAGACTTTTCCATGGACCCGGTCTGAGTTATGTCCAAATCCTTTGAGTCCAAGGTCTTGGTCAGATCCGGGTCCAGGTCCATGTCTAAGTTTAGTCTCGAGTCGGTCTTTGTCACAAAGATCTCTTCTCTCTTCAGGTCCAACATCAGTTGTAGTTCTGGGTTTGGTGGAATTTTTAGGTCCATTTTGTCCTTTTTGTCTGTCTTGTCTTGCCGTAGCGAGTCCTGAGATCCAGACCTGGTTCTGGTCCAGGTCTCGGTTGATTCCTGAGCCCGGGGTTTCTTCTTTAGGCCCTTTTTGTCCAGGATTTTGTCTAGTTTGTCCATGGTTTCCTTCAGGGTCTCCTTCAGCCTGAGTCTGGTCTTCAGCGTGGCTTCTTTTGAAGTCCTGGTCCTGGTCTTGGTCTCGGTCTGGGACCGGTCTCGGTCGGACGTCTCTGAGACTCGAGCTGGACCTTCCGTCGTAGTCTTCGTCGGACTTTGAGCTGGGTCTAGTCCAGTTTTTGGCCGAGATGACTGAGACTTTTCTGAGTCTGGTTCCTGAGGCAGAGAACCAGAATCAATCACTGAACCAAGTCTGAGTCCTGGCTCCAGTCCGGTCTGGAGAGTCTCGGTCCGGTCCGGCTCAGACTCTAGTCCTGTCCCAAGTCCGGAATCACTGTCTATTGTTGTCCCAAGTCTGGAACCAGGTCTTGACCCGGTCTCTGAAGCCTGGAATCCTTCAGGTCCAGGTTCTGTGTGAGTCCCCAGGATCTCGAGTCCTGTTTCCCGTTGGGTCAGATCCAGTTCTGAACCAAGTCCTGGTCCAGTCCAAAGTCCAGAGTCAAAGTCTGCTGAACTAGGCCCAAGTCCTGGACCAGGATCTAGTCCTGAATAAAACTGACTTTCAGTAAAGTCCTTCATCAGCTGTTGGTCCAAGTCTCGGCTTCTACTCTCGAGTCCGAACCCAAGTCCTGGTCTAGACTCTAGTCCTAGTCCAAGTCCTGACTCTAGTCCTGGTCCAAGTATAGACTCTAGTCCTGGTCCAAATCCTGACTCTAGTCCTGGTCCAAGTCCTGACTCTAGTCCTGGTCCAAGTCCTGACTCTAGTCCCAGTCCAAGTCCGGACTCTAGTCCCGGTTCAAGACCTGAATCTAGTCCTGGTTCAAGACCTGACTCTAGTCCTGGTCCAAGTCCGGACTCTAGTCCTGGTCCAAGTCCTGACTCTAGTCCCAGTCCAAGTCCGGACTCTAGTCCCGGTTCAAGACCTGAATCTAGTCCTGGTTCAAGACCTGAATCTAGTCCAAGTCCAAGTCCTGAATCTAGTCCTGGTCCAAGTCCTGACTCTAGTCCTGGTCCAAGTCCTGACTCTAGTCCCAGTCCAAGTCCGGACTCTAGTCCCAGTCCAAGTCCGGACTCTAGTCCCAGTCCAAGTCCTGACTCTAGTCCCAGTCCAAGTCCGGACTCTAGTCCCGGTTCAAGACCTGAATCTAGTCCTGGTCCAAGTCCTGAATCTAGTCCTGGTCCAAGTCCTGAATCTCGTCCAAGTCCAAGTCCTGAATCTAGTCCTGGTCCAAGTCCTGAATCTAGTCCTGGTCCAAGTCCTGAATCTCGTCCAAGTCCAAGTCCTGAATCTAGTCCTGGTTCAAGACCTGAATCTAGTCCTGGTCCAAGTCCGGACTCTAGTCCTGGTTCAAGACCTGAATCTAGTCCTGGTCCAAGTCCTGAATCTAGTCCTGGTCCAAGTCCTGAATCTCGTCCAAGTCCAAGTCCTGAATCTAGTCCTGGTCCAAGTCCTGAATCTAGTCCTGGTCCAAGTCCTGAATCTAGTCCTGGTCCAAGTCCTGAATCTAGTCCTGGTCGAGGCCTGGTCTCAGACCCGGTCTTTGGTGGACTTTCACCAAAAAGTCCGACTTCATAACCGGACTTTAGACCAAGATAAGTCCTTAGTCCTGACAAAAGTCCTGCCCCAGTCTGAAGTCCGGACTCTGGACCTGGTTCTGAGTCATCTGGACCAGACCTGGGTAGACCCCGGTCTAGACCCGGTTCAGGAGGTTTACTGAAGTCCGGTTTGACAGAGTCCGGACTTGCTGGAGACCGCACAGAGTCTGGTTTTACCGCGGACCTCAGACCCGGGTCCTGACCAGATCCAGACCCAGGATTAGGGACCAACAAGTCTAGACCTGGTTCAGAGGATTTGGGATCGAGATGAAGAAACTCTGGATCTGGTTTTGGGACAAGATCTGTCTGGCCTTGGACTACGTCAGGTCCTGGTCCTGGTCCTGAGTGGACTAAACCCCGGCTCTGGTCTCTGGTCTGGTTTCTCCTCAGTCCTGGGTCTAAGTTCTGGACCGGACCTGGCCTGGACTTGCGAGGACTCTCTGTGGTCCGGCTGATCCTGGCTCTGACGAGTCTCGGTGAGTCTGGACTTAAGTCTGGCTTAGGTCCGGAGCCTGGTCTCGAGACCTGAGAGACCCCGGACCTGTCCTGGACTGATTCCAGTCCTGGATCTGGTCTGGTCCAGCTGGGTCCTACAGAGACCGACCCGGGTTTTGGATCCAGACCCGCGTAGACCCCGGTCCCGCTCCGGTCTAGTCCCACGTAGTCCCTGCCCTCGCTCTGAGTCCAGTCTAGACCTGGTTTAGTCCTGGTCTTTGTCTGGGTTTGGCTCCAGTTTGGATCTAGTCTTGGTTCTGGTTCTGGTCTGGTTTTGTTCTGCTCTGGTCCTGGACCGTCATAAATCCCAGTCCGGGTCCAGTCTGGTCTCACATAGTCCTGACCCCCACTCTGAGTCCGGTCCAGACCCGGACTCTTGGCTGGTCTAGTCCCGTAGTCGGTCTTTACGTGATTATAAACTGGTTCTAGTCCTGGTTCTGACTCTGGTCTTACCCGGTCTTGGTCCAGACCAGCGTAGACCCCGGTCCCGCTCCGGTCTAGTCCCACGTAGTCCCTGCCCTCGCTCTGAGTCCGGTCTAGACCTGGTTTAGTCCTGGTCTTTGGTTCCTCATCATCCACGTCCTCGGGAGCTGGTCCTAGTCCTAGTCCTGGTCCAGTTTTGGACTGGTTTTGCTCAGACCTGGTCCCCTGTCGGTCTGGACCTCTGTGGACCCGGTCTGTAGACTCAGTCCGGTCTAGACCTGGTTTAGTCCTGGTCTTTGTCTGGGTTTGGCTCCAGTTTGGATCCAGTCTTGGTTCTGGTTCTGGTCTGGTTTTGTTCTGCTCTGGTCCTGGACCGTCATAAATCCCAGTCCGGGTCCAGTCTGGTCTCACATAGTCCTGACCCCCACTCTGAGTCCGGTCCAGACCCGGACTCTTGGCTGGTCTAGTCCCGTAGTCGGTCTTTACGTGATTATAAACTGGTTCTAGTCCCGGTTCTGGCTCTGGTCTTACCCGGTCTTGGTCCAGACCTGGGCAGACCTCAGCAGTCTTAGTCCGGTCTGGACCCGGTCTCTCACCTGTGGGGTCTCTGAGCAGGTCCAGTGATCTGAGTCTGGTCCCTGACTCGGTCTGACTCGGCTCAGACCGGTCTTCCTTAAGTCCTAGTCCTGATTCTAGACCGGGTCCCGATTTAGTCCCGGGTTTGGTCCGGTCTTCGTCCTCTCTGGTCCCGGACCGGATCCCGCCGAAGGCCTGGTACTGCGTCGGCGTCAGACCGTAGTAGGACTTGGGTCTGGACTGGTTCCAGCCGGTCTTCATCTGGGACTCCAGGATCCAGGACAGGGACTTGCGGGCCTCGGTGACCTGGTCCGGACCCGGGCCCGGACTCGGGTCCGAGCCGGTCCGGGGCGGACTCAGGGACAAGACGCTGACGGTCCTCAAAGTCTGGACCCGCTCCGGACCGGGAGCCAGACCCGGACTGAGACCGGAGACGCTCAGAGTCCTCACAGCGGGGTTTAGACCCAGACCGGGACTCAGCCCAGGACTTGGACCGGACTCTGCGGGGACCGTGAGGAACCTGGGCAGGCTGGGTAAAGTCGGAGGACGTCCCGCAGAGTCCGGGTCTGGTCTGGTCCAGGTCTTAGACTCAGTGGATTTGTCTGGACCGGGAGACGGTTTTGGACTCAAACCAGGTTCAAGGAGGACCTGGACTTGAGGACTTCTGGACTTCCTGGTTCCGTTCGGGGACTTGTGGTTCTTGGATCTGGCCGGACTTTGGTCGTAGACCTGGTTTTCGGTCTGTGTTAAGTCCGACCCCAGCTCGATGAAGACCGGCCTTGGGTCCAGACCTGGACCTGAATTCGCGTGGACCAGGTCTGAACCCGGTTTCTGGAGGTTTTTGGTTAAATCCGGACTTGGCTGAGTCTGAGGGCTCTCATGGACCAGGACTGGAGACTTCTGTTGGTCTTCGTTAGGCCCGGACTCTGTAGAACCAGTTCTGGACCAGGTCTGAGCTGGATCCAGTCCGGTTTTGTTCAGGACCAGACCTGGTTCTGATCCAAAGTTCCGGCTCATTTCTGGACTTTTGAGGACTTTAACATCTGGTTTAGACCCAGATATTTCCAACCTGGACCTGGTCTTCACTGAGTCCGGGTCCTCTGGTCCAGACCTGGGTCTAGACTCGGGACTAGTCCAGACCGGTTTTGCTTTAAAAGTTTCTAAATCAAAAATGTCCAGAGTCATTTTCTCCATGTCTCCTTCTGGTTCTGTTCCATTTATTCCAAACTTTAGACCTGGACTTTCAGGATCTTGGACTCGGGTCTCTGCGTGGGACTTCCCCGGACCAGATCCAGGTCTGAGGTCCTGGTTTAGTCCGGTCTTGTTCCTGTAAAGGTCCTGAGTCTTGGAGGTTAGGTCTTGGACTGAGACAGAAAAAGTGGCTTTAGATGTAAAAAGCCTGGACTCGGTCTGCGCCGGGTCTCGGACTTTGTTGGTCTGAGAAAGACTTGGACCGTTCGGACTCGGACCAGGGTGAACCGGGTCTGGACCGGGTCTGAAAGCCGAGGTCTGAGGAGGACCCCGCTCGTCAAAACCAGGTTCTAGTCGGATTAAGTCCGGGTTTAGAGGATTTGAGAGAGAAAAACCTGGTCTCGATTCTGGAAAGATTTGAGATTTGGGGTTTAGACCCGGTTTTGGCCCGGTCTGGACTTCAGGGACCAGAGGAAGTCCTGGATTTCGGGCCGAAAGCCGGTTCACTTCTCGAGGTCTCTCTGAGAGCGGGTCTTTGGTCTGGATCTGGATCGAAAAAGTCGTCGTCCGGTCCACATCTGCATCTGGGACGGTCTTTGGAACCGGATCTGGATCTGATCTTTGTAGGACCGGGACTAGGACCGGGTCTGGGCTGGGTCTAGGCCGGTTCAGAGGCGGGACCACACACACGTTAGGACCGGAGAGGACAGGAGGACAGGTCTGGGTCTGGACTAACGTCTGAGCGTAAAGGGGACAGGTTAGAGTCTGGTTCTGGTTCTGGGCGTAGACCTGGTTCTGGGTGTAGACCCGGTTCTGGTTCTGGGCGTAGACCTGGTTCTGGGCGTAGACCCGGTTCTGGTTCTGGGCGTAGACCTGGTTCTGGTTCCAGTGATAGTTCTGGTGCTGGGTCAGTTCTTCGTCGAACATAAACCCAGAGCACTCAAACAGAGGAGCCACCTTCTGCTCAGAGCTGGTCCAGACCTGGTCTAGACCCGGTCCAGGGCCAGGACTAAAGTGGTTTTGGGTCCGATATCCAGTGAAGTCCGGATTAAACCTGGACTCAAATCCTGGATTAGCAGGGATTAAACTGAACTGAGCTGGACCGGTCTGGTTCTGGATCTGGTTCCTGATGAAGTTAAATCCAGAGTTTGGGGTCAGACCCGGATCAGGACCGGTCCAGGCCGGACTCGGACTTGGAGCGGAGCGGTTCGTAAATCCCAGGTTTGGTCTGAAGTCCTGGTCTAAGATGAACCTCGGGTCCGGGCGCTGAAGACCGGGTCTGCAGATGAACCGCCCCGAGTCCAGGTTCTGCTTGCGGTCCTGAACCGGTCCGAGGTCCGGTCCGAGGTCCGGTCCGAGGTCCGGTCTGGTGGGACTGGGGCTCCTGGGGTCCAGGTCCAGCTCCAGGTCGGTCTGGACTTCGTTGACCGGGGACAGGCAGGACCTGAAGGGGACCGGGGTCTGGCAGAGTCCGGGTTTCTTCTTGGACCGTTTCTTCTTCAGCTTCTGCAGACGAACGTTGTCTTTGCCCGGTTTCGGGAGGACTGGGGGCGGGGCCTGGTCCAGGTCCAGGTCTACGAGGTCCGGCGGGTCCAGGTCCATGTCCGGGTCCTGCAAAAGACCAGGACCGGTAAGACTCGGACTCGGGGTGAGACTTTAGGACTAGGACAAACTGAGAGACACACACAGAGGCGGGAATCTAACCCACAACCTGCTCCTCACTGAGACGGGGACAGGCTAACGACTCTGCCACAGCAGCGCCTGGAGTCTAACCCACAACCTGCCCCTCACTGAGACGGGGACAGGCTAACAACTCTGCCACAGCAGCGCCTGGAGTCTAACCCACAACCTGCTCCTCACTGAGACGGGGACAGGCTAACGACTCTGCCACAGCAGCGCCTGGAGTCTAACCCACAACCTGCCCCTCACTGAGACGGGGACAGGCTAACGACTCTGCCACAGCAGCGCCTGGAGTCTAACCCACAACCTGCTCCTCACTGAGACGGGGACAGGCTAACGACTCTGCCACAGCAGCGCCTGGAGTCTAACCCACAACCTGCTCCTCACTGAGACGGGGACAGGCTAACGACTCTGCCACAGCAGCGCCTGGAGTCTAACCCACAACCTGCTCCTCACTGAGACGGGGACAGGCTAACGACTCTGCCACAGCAGCGCCTGGAGTCTAACCCACAACCTGCTCCTCACTGAGACAGAGACAGGCTAACGACTCTGCCACAGCAGCGCCTGGAGTCTAACCCACAACCTGCTCCTCACTGAGACGGGGACAGGCTAACGACTCTGCCACAGCAGCGCCTGGAGTCTAACCCACAACCTGCTCCTCACTGAGACGGGGACAGGCTAACGACTCTGCCACAGCAGCGCCTGGAGTCTAACCCACAACCTGCTCCTCACTGAGACGGGGACAGGCTAACGACTCTGCCACAGCAGCGCCTGGAGTCTAACCCACAACCTGCTCCTCACTGAGACGGGGACAGGCTAACGACTCTGCCACAGCAGCGCCTGGAGTCTAACCCACAACCTGCTCCTCACTGAGACGGGGACAGGCTAACGACTCTGCCACAGCAGCGCCTGGAGTCTAACCCACAACCTGCTCCTCACTGAGACGGGGACAGGCTAACGACTCTGCCACAGCAGCGCCTGGAATCTAACCCACAACTTCTCACTTTTTAGACTTCAGTGAGCCAGGACCTGAGTCTAAACCCAGAGACCCTGGAGGAGACGGATCTGGACACATGGACAGATCCAGATCCAGACTCAGAAATCCAGAGACAGAAATAGAACCAGAGACCTGAGAATGTGAAGGACAGTGAAAGACGAGACCAAGACCGGACCTGAGACCTAAATATGGACTACAGCTGGACTAACCCTGGACTTAAAGGTCCAGAATAAACCAGGTCTAAACCAGGTCTAACCCAGGTCTAAACCAGGTCTAAACCAGAACTAACCCAGGTCTAAACCAGGACTAAACCAGGTCTAAACCAGGACTAAACCGGGACTAAACCAGGACTAAACCGGGACTAAACCAGGACTAACCCAGGTCTAACCCAGGACTAAACCAGGACTAACCCAGGTCTAACCCAGGACTAAATCAGGTCTAACCCAGGACTAAACCAGGACTAAACCAGGTCTAAACCAGGACTAAACCAGGTCTAAACCAGGACTAAACCGGGACTAAACCAGGTCTAACCCAGGACTAAACCAGGACTAAACCGGGACTAAACCAGGACTAAACCAAGACTACAGCCCAGTTCTACAGAGGCCAGTCCTACACAGCCCAGTCCTACAGAGGCCAGTCCTACAGAGGCCAGTCCTACACAGTCCAGTCCTACACAGTCCAGTCCTACAGAGGCCAGTCCTACACAGTCCAGTCCTACAGAGTCCAGTCCTACACAGTCCAGTCCTACACAGTCCAGTCCTACAGAGGCCAGTCCTACACAGTCCAGTCCTACAGAGTCCAGTCCTACACAGTCCAGTCCTACACAGTCCAGTCCTACAGAGTCCAGTCCTACACAGTCCAGTCCTACAGAGGCCAGTCCTACACAGTCCAGTCCTACAGAGTCCAGTCCTACAGAGGCCAGTCCTACAGAGTCCAGTCCTACAGAGTCCAGTCCTACACAGTCCAGTCCTACAGAGCCCAGTCCTACACAGTCCAGTCCTACACAGTCCAGTCCTACACAGTCCAGTCCTACAGAGGCCAGTCCTACAGAGTCCAGTCCTACACAGTCCAGTCCTACACAGTCCAGTCCTACAGAGGCCAGTCCTACACAGTCCAGTCCTACAAAGGCCAGTCCTACACAGTCCAGTCCTACACAGTCCAGTCCTACAGAGCCCAGTCCTACACAGTCCAGTCCTACAGAGCCCAGTCCTACACAGCCCAGTCCTACACAGTCCAGTCCTACAGAGCCCAGTCCTACACAGTCCAGTCCTACAGAGGCCAGTCCTACAGAGTCCAGTCCTACAGAGCCCAGTCCTACACAGTCCAGTCCTACACAGTCCAGTCCTACAGAGGCCAGTCCTACACAGTCCAGTCCTACAGAGGCCAGTCCTACAGAGGCCAGTCCTACACAGTCCAGTCCTACAGAGGCCAGTCCTACAGAGGCCAGTCCTACACAGTCCAGTCCTACAGAGGCCAGTCCTACACAGTCCAGTCCTACAGAGGCCAGTCCTACACAGTCCAGTCCTACAAAGGCCAGTCCTACACAGTCCAGTCCTACACAGTCCAGTCCTACAGAGCCCAGTCCTACACAGTCCAGTCCTACAGAGCCCAGTCCTACACAGCCCAGTCCTACACAGTCCAGTCCTACACAGTCCAGTCCTACAGAGCCCAGTCCTACACAGTCCAGTCCTACAGAGGCCAGTCCTACAGAGTCCAGTCCTACAGAGCCCAGTCCTACACAGTCCAGTCCTACACAGTCCAGTCCTACAGAGGCCAGTCCTACACAGTCCAGTCCTACAGAGGCCAGTCCTACAGAGGCCAGTCCTACACAGTCCAGTCCTACACAGTCCAGTCCTACACAGTCCAGTCCTACAGAGGCCAGTCCTACACAGTCCAGTCCTACAGAGGCCAGTCCTACAGCGACTGTAGTGCACTCGGTTTGTGAATGATTCAGACTTGCACTGTTTTTCTCTCAGCGGTGATCATGTGACTCTGGCGTCTGTGTAAAAAAAGTTTGTTGAAACTCTGAGATAAAGTTCTGTGATAAACCTGACCACACTCAGATGTTTTAGTGTTTATAGATAAATAATATTCATGTGTGTGATATTGAACATGAATGATGCTGTAATGAATAAAACAGAGAGGATTATTGCAGCTCTGTGCCTGAGGCTGAACGCTAACGGCTAAGCTAACGGCTAAGCTAACGGCTAAGCTAACGTTAGCAGCGGTTCATTTAAAAGCCAGACAGAAGGAAACACAGCTGGGTTCAGGTTAAAGTCCTGCTCTGTACTGACCTCTAGTGGCCATCGCTGTCCACTACAGTAGCTCAGTTGGTAGAGCCGCTTGTCCACTAACCAGAAGGTTGGCGGTTCAAACCCCACTCCCACCGTTGCATACTGTCGTTGTGTCCTTGGGCAAGACACGTAACCCACCTTGCCTCTGTGTCTGCGCACTCTGAGTCCCCATGAAGGTAGAAATGTGACCGTTTACTTTTCAAAATGCATTGTGGGAAATTTTAAGTGCACTATTTTTTTTTCCATGAGACACTGGGACAGCACTGCAGAGAGAGCTCTGTAGGGGGCGCTGCAGACACAGCCACACTGGCTCTGTTTTTACTGAGACTCTGAGGGGACAGGGGACAGTGAGGACAGTGGACAGTGAGGACAGTGAGGACAAAGACGGACCGAGGGACAAGTCCTGAGCGTTTGGACGTCTGGGGACACAGCTCTGTGTCCCGGGACAGATGAGGGACAGTTTCAAATTAGACATGAGTTTAGGAGACAGAAGGACAGAGAAGACGTGTGAGGACATGAGACAGGTTTAGACTGAGGGCGGGGACGGGGACGCGCTGACAGACAGGGATTAGGACGGAGACACTTGAGAAGAAGACAAAATGAGACACAGAGACAGAGTTAGACTGAAGACGTCACTCAGAGCTCAGACCGTCCCACACGAAGACTAATGTCCCCTTACTGTCCCCCTGTGGACGGAGACCGTCCCACACGAAGACTAATGTCCCCTTACTGTCCCCCTGTGGACGGAGACCGTCCCACACGAAGACTAATGTCCCCTTACTGTCCCCCTGTGGACGGAGACCGTCCCACACGAAGACTAATGTCCCCTTACTGTCCCCCTGTGGACGGAGACCGTCCCACACGAAGACTAATGTCCCCTTACTGTCCCCCTGTGGACGGAGACCGTCCCACACGAAGACTAATGTCCCCTTACTGTCCCCCTGTGGACGGAGACCGTCCCACACGAAGACTAATGTCCCCTTACTGTCCCCCTGTGGACAGAGACCGTCCCACACGAAGACTAATGTCCCCTTACTGTCCCCCTGTGGACAGAGACCGTCCCACACGAAGACTAATGTCCCCTTACTGTCCCCTTAATGTCCCCCTGTGGACAGAGACCGTCCCACACGAAGACTAATGTCCCCTTACTGTCCCCCTGTGGACGGAGACCGTCCCACATGAAGACTAATGTCCCCTTACTGTCCCCTTAATGTCCCCCTTACTGTCCTGCAATGGGACAGTGTCCTTTCATTTGGTCCCATACTGACCTTCATTGGACATCACACATAAAGGACAGAGAGAGACAGAGAGAGACAGAGAGAGACAGAGGGACAGAGAGACAGAGAGACAGAGGGACAGAGAGAGAGAGAGAGACAGAGAGACAGAGGGACAGAGAGAGACAGAGAGAGACAGAGGGACAGAGAGAGACAGAGGGACAGAGAGAGACAGAGAGACAGAGGGACAGAGAGAGACAGAGAGACAGAGGGACAGAGAGAGACAGAGGGACAGAGAGAGACAGAGAGAGACAGAGGGACAGAGAGGGAAAGAGAGACAGAGGGACAGAGGTACAGAGGGACAGAGAGAGACAGAGGGACAGAGAGACAGAGAGACAGAGGGACAGAGAGAGAGAGAGAGAGACAGAGAGACAGAGGGACAGAGAGAGACAGAGAGAGACAGAGGGACAGAGAGAGACAGAGGGACAGAGAGAGACAGAGAGACAGAGGGACAGAGAGAGACAGAGAGACAGAGGGACAGAGAGAGACAGAGGGACAGAGAGAGACAGAGAGAGACAGAGGGACAGAGAGGGAAAGAGAGACAGAGGGACAGAGGTACAGAGGGACAGAGAGAGACAGAGAGACAGAAGGACAGAGAGAGACAGAGAGAGACAGAAGGACAGAGAGAGACAGAGGGACAGAGGTACAGAGGGACAGAGAGAGACAGAGAGACAGAGGGACAGAGAGAGACAGAAGGACAGAGAGAGACAGAGAGACAGAGGGACAGAGGTACAGAGGGACAGAGAGAGACAGAGAGACAGAGGGACAGAGAGAGACAGAGAGACAGAGGGACAGAGGGACAGAGAGAGACAGAGGGACAGAGAGAGACAGAGAGAGACAGAGAGACAGAGAGAGA
>CM036242.1:818489-823784 GCA_020698575.1 Bostrychus sinensis
CGTGTTACGTGGGTTAGCGGCGCTCCTGCGTTAGCGTGTTACCTGGGTTAGCATGTTGCATGGGTTAGCGTGTTACCTAGGTTAGCGTTTTTGCCTGGGTTAGCGTGTTGCCTGGGTTAGCGTGTTGCCTGGGTTAGCGTGTTGCCTGGGTTAGCGTGTTGCCTGGGTTAGCATTTTACCTGGGTTAGCGGCGCTCCTGGGTTAGCGTGTTACCTGTGTTAGCGTGTTGCCTGGCTTAGCGTGTTGCCTGGCTTAGCGTGTTGCCTGGCTTAGCGTGTTACCCGCGTTAGCGTGTTACCTGCGTTAGCGTGTTACCTGCGTTAGCGTGTTGCCTGGGTTAGCGTGTTGCCTGGGTTAGCGTGTTACCTGGGTTAGCGTGTTACCTGCGTTAGCGTGTTACTTGGGTTAGCGTGTTGCCTGGGTTAGCGTGTTGCCTGGGTTAGCGTGTTACCTGCGTTAGCGTGTTACCTGGGTTAGCGTGTTGCCTGGGTTAGCGTGTTAGCTGCATTAGCATGTTACCTGGGTTAGCGGCGCTCCTGGGTTAGCGGCGCTCCTGGGTTAGCGGCGCTCCTGGGTTAGCGTGTTGCCTGCGTTAGCGTGTTGCCTGCGTTAGCGTGTTGCCTGCGTTAGCGTGTTGCCTGGGTTAGCGTGTTGCCTGGGTTAGCGTGTTGCCTGCGTTCGCGTGTTGCCTGCGTTCGCGTGTTGCCTGCGTTCGCGTGTTGCCTGGGTTAGCGTGTTGCCTGCGTTAGCGTGTTGCCTGGGTTAGCGTGTTGCCTGGGTTAGCGTGTTGCCTGTGTTAGCGTGTTACCTGGGTTCGCGTGTTGCCTGGGTTAGCGTGTTGCCTGCGTTAGCGTGTTACCTGGGTTCGCGTGTTACCTGGGTTCGCGTGTTGCCTGGGTTCGCGTGTTGCCTGGGTTCGCGTGTTGCCTGGGTTCGCGTGTTGCCTGGGTTCGCGTGTTGCCTGGGTTCGCGTGTTGCCTGGGTTCGCGTGTTGCCTGGGTTCGCGTGTTGCCTGGGTTCGCGTGTTGCCTGGGTTCGCGTGTTGCCTGGGTTCGCGTGTTGCCTGGGTTCGCGTGTTGCCTGGGTTCGCGTGTTGCCTGGGTTCGCGTGTTGCCTGGGTTAGCGTGTTGCCTGCGTTAGCGTGTTGCCTGGGTTCGCGTGTTGCCTGGGTTAGCGTGTTGCCTGCGTTAGCGTGTTACCTGGGTTCGCGTGTTGCCTGGGTTAGCGTGTTGCCTGGGTTCGCGTGTTGCCTGGGTTCGCGTGTTGCCTGGGTTCGCGTGTTGCCTGGGTTAGCGTGTTGCCTGGGTTAGCGTGTTGCCTGCGTTAGCGTGTTACCTGGGTTCGCGTGTTGCCTGGGTTAGCGTGTTAGCTGCATTAGCATGTTACCTGGGTTAGCGGCGCTCCTGGGTTAGCGGCGCTCCTGGGTTAGCGGCGCTCCTGGGTTAGCGGCGCTCCTGGGTTAGCGGCGCTCCTGGGTTAGCGGCGCTCCTGGGTTAGCGGCGCTCCTGGGTTAGCGGCGCTCCTGGGTTAGCGGCGCTCCTGGGTTAGCGGCGCTCCTGGGTTAGCGGCGCTCCTGGGTTCGCGTGTTGCCTGCGTTAGCGTGTTACCTGGGTTCGCGTGTTGCCTGGGTTAGCGTGTTGCCTGGGTTAGCGTGTTGCCTGGGTTCGCGTGTTGCCTGGGTTCGCGTGTTGCCTGGGTTAGCGTGTTGCCTGGGTTAGCGTGTTGCCTGCGTTAGCGTGTTACCTGGGTTCGCGTGTTGCCTGGGTTAGCGTGTTGCCTGGGTTAGCGTGTTAGCTGCGTTAGCATGTTACCTGGGTTAGCGGCGCTCCTCTCCAGCTGCCGGAGCGTCTCTGTGTTGAGCGTCTGCAGCTCGTCTCTCAGTCGGCGGTGACCGTCGGCCGTCAGGTGCCAGCAGCAGGACTTTCTCTTCCCCTCGGAGCGGCTCGTCTGTTTTCCCTCGAAGCGGCTCATCTGTTTTCCCTCGGAGCGGCTCGTCTGTTTTCCCTCGGAGCGGCTCGTCTGTTTTCCCTCGGAGCGAGTCGTTTGGCCGAAGGTTTTCCTAAAGCTGCTGTTGAAGCACAGATTGTGACGGATCGTGTTCTTCCAGCCGTCAGGAGCCGTCTGGAAGAACGGGAACAGCTCCCTGGAAACAACAACAAAGCCTCAGTCTTATACAGCAGCTCTCTACACCTACAGCTCTTCACCTGAGTTCATAAACCGCAGGGCGCTCCCTTAGAGACAGGGGGAGGAGCTCAGAGTAGAGCTGCTGCTCCTCCGCCTCGAGAGGAGCAGCAGCTCTACTCTGTTCCAGATCCTCCTGGTTCCTCCCTGGTTCCTCCCTGGTTCCTCCCTGGTTCCTCCTCTGAGCTCAGTCTCAGAGACAGGACATGGACAGAAACGTTCCCACAGCGGAGCCACACTGAAGGCAAGGCCCAAGGGCACAACAGCAGAATGAACTGGAGCAGGGATCAAACCACCAACCCCTCAGCTCCACCTACTACTACTGCTACTACTACTACTACTACTACTACTGTTGTTACTACTACTACTACTACTACTACTACTACTACTACTGCTACTGTTGTTAGTACTGCAGTACTTCCACAGTTTCTGGTTCTATCGAGTCTAAGAGAAAGTTTTTCTGAAGCTGCAATAAACCTCGGGGTCAGGGGTCGGACCCGGTTCAGCCCGGTCCTGACCCGGTCCTGACCCGGTCCTGACCCGGTTCTGACCCGGTTCGACACGGTCCTGACCCGGCCCTGACCCGGTTCTGACCCGGTTCTGACCCGGTTCTGACCCGGTTCGACCCGGTCCTGACCCGGCCCTGACCCGGCCCTGACCCGGTCATGACCCGGTCCTGACCAGGTTCAGCCCGGTCCTGACCCGGTTCTGACCCGGTTCGACACGGTCCTGACCCGGCCCTGACCCGGTCCTGACCCGGCCCTGACCCGGTCCTGACCCGGTTCAGCCCGGTCCTGACCCGGTCCTGACCTGGTGAAGTTGTAGATCTGCTGGACTCGGAGGCTGCCGCTGCTCTTCAGGGCCAGACCAATCAGGAGGCAGTAATTCACCGGGGGGCGGGGCCAGGGGCTGGACTCAGAGCTGCACCTGCTGTCAGACTGAGAAATACTTCATATACTACAGTACTGCAGTACTGCAGTACTACAGTACTACAGTAGTACACAGAAGTACTCAGGGATGTAAACAGAGGTAGTTCTGGTTCTGACCCGTTTGCTGCTGGGTCTGGGTTTACGCCGAGTCTTCACCGCTTCAGAGGAAAACACCTGAGGCCCGACCTGAAACAAGACCAGGACCGGGACTAGAACCAGGACCGGGACTAGAACCAGGACCGGGACTAGAACCAGGACCAGTTTGTTCATGTGTTGAATCTCACCAGGTTCTGATTGCTCGATGAGGACTGGAGCGTTTCCTCCTGAAGCACGGCATCATGGGAGTTTGAGTGCATGGGCGTGGCCTGGTGTGCAGGGGGCGGGGTCTGTGCGAGTGGGGGCGTGGTCTGGTCATCAGGGGGCGGGGATTGAGGCTGGTAGCGAATGGGACACGCGATGTTCGGGTTCACCATGAGCCACAGGTTTGGTTTCACAAAGGTATCTGCAACAAAACCGGACTCAGAACCTGTCCAGATCCTCCTGGACCTGTCCAGATCCACCTGTCCAGATCCACCTGGACCCGTCCAGATCCACCTGGACCCGTCCAGATCCACCTGGACCCGCCCAGATCCTCCTGGACCCGTCCAGATCCACCTGGACCCGTCCAGATCCACCTGGACCCGCCCAGATCCTCCTGGACCCGCCCAGATCCACCTGGACCCGCCCAGATCCTCCTGGACCCGCCCAGATCCTCCAGGACCCGCCCAGATCCACCTGGACCCGTCCAGATCCTCCTGGACCCGCCCAGATCCACCTGGACCCGCCCAGATCCTCCAGGACCCGCCCAGATCCACCTGGACCCGCCCAGATCCACCTGGACCCGTCCAGATCCTCCAGGACCCGCCCAGATCCTCCTGGACCCGTCCAGATCCACCTGGACCCGTCCAGATCCTCCTGGACCCGCCCAGATCCTCCAGGACCCGCCCAGATCCACCTGGTCCTACCTGAGGTCTTGTCGTACCACATGAAGTCATCTTTCCGTCTCGAGGCTCTGAAACTCGGTCTCTGGACAAACATCTGCTCACTCGCTCTGTCGTCTGAAGAATATTATTATTATGATTATGATTATTGTTGTTGTTGTTGTTGTTGTTGTTTACCCTGGTCCGTGGTGGTCTGCAGCCTCAGTTCTTGGTCTAGGTCCCACTCTGTCAGAGCCACAGAGCAGTGAAGATCCAACAGTCTGCCCCTGGTCTGGAGCCGGAAACTCATCCTGGACCCAAGACCTGGTTTAGACCTGGTTTAGACCTGGTTTAGTCCTGGTTTAGACCTGGTTTAGACCTGGTTTAGACCTGGTTTAGACCTGGTTTAGTCCTGGTTTAGACCTGGTTTAGACCTGGTTTAGATCTGGTTTAGACCTGGTTTAGACCTGGTTTAGACCTGGTTTAGACCTGGTTTAGTCCTGGTTTAGTCCTGGTTTAGATCTGGTTTAGACCTGGTTCAGACCTGGTTTAGATCTGGTTTAGTCCTGGTTTAGATCTGGTTTAGACCTGGTTCAGACCTGGTTTAGATCTGGTTTAGATCTGGTTTAGACCTGGTTTAGATCTGGTTTAGATCTGGTTTAGTCCTGGTTTAGATCTGGTTTAGACCTGGTTCAGACCTGGTTTAGATCTGGTTTAGTCCTGGTTTAGATCTGGTTTAGTCCTGGTTTAGTCCTGGTTTAGTCCTGGTTTAGATCTGGTTTAGTCCTGGTTTAGTCCTGGTTTAGACCTGGTTTAGATCTGGTTTAGATCTGGTTTAGTCCTGGTTTAGATCTGGTTTAGACCTGGTTCAGACCTGGTTTAGATCTGGTTTAGTCCTGGTTTAGATCTGGTTTAGACCTGGTTTAGACCTGGTTTAGATCTGGTTTAGTCCTGGTTTAGATCTGGTTTAGACCTGGTTCAGACCTGGTTTAGATCTGGTTTAGTCCTGGTTTAGATCTGGTTTAGTCCTGGTTTAGTCCTGGTTTAGACCTGGTTTAGATCTGGTTTTGGTTTAGTTTGAGGTTTTGATGAAAGACTCGCACCTGTTCAACCAGGTGCAGTTCATCAACCAATCAGAGCGCAGGAAACAATCTCAGCACGACCATATTTGGTAAAAATAAAATCATATATTTTACAGATACAGAATAAAGTTTATGATTTTTGAA
>CM036242.1:831309-873711 GCA_020698575.1 Bostrychus sinensis
ATTACAAAATTATTTAAATTATAAATAAACAAAATAAAAAAATAAATTAGGTTTTTATTCACACTTTTAACACACATTTTCAATCTAGAAAAATACACTTCACTTGTTCAGAATGTCTTTAATGTTTCACTTTTTAACCTGAAATACAGAATCTCAATCATTATTTTGACATAAATCCTGTTTTTGTTATTTTTCTGAAGATTTTTCCACAGTTTCTGTTCCGGTTAATTTTTGGTCAACACAGTTTTCATCGGTTGAGGAACATTTTCAGATTAAAAAACAAAGCATGAATCTTCCCAAAAGTGTATTATAAAATATATTTAGGTTATTTTAAAATATGTTTTTACTGTTGTTGGGAAGTTGGTGTTAATGAAAACGCCTCTGTCGTCTCTTCTTCGGTGGATGTTTTTATTATAATCTCTTTCTTCTTGTTTTTATTTACAGTCCTCCAGCTCCTTCTTCTTCTCTGGTTGTAGTCCGTAGTTTTTTCTGTTATTTACAGTCGCGGCTCGTTCTTCTCTGGTTCAGAGTCTGTTTTTTCTTCTTCTCTGGTTCAGAGGCGGTCGCTGCGGAACGAGTCCTCCACGCCGGGGTCGGGCAGCACCAACTCGGGGTCACTGAGCATGCTCAGTCCGTCCAAACTGAGCGGCTCGATCCTCAGCTCGTCCTCGAGGGAGAAGCCCACGGAGTCGTCTACAAAACAAACAGATCGCATTAACACTGGTATGGTCCAGAGAGGCCAGGGGTTCTCAGCTGGAGGTTCAGGGGCCAGCAGGAGGGTCACAGGTCACAGGCTCGAGCTCTCTGTCTCATTTCAGTAAAATCATTTCAGAATCAGTCGTGTGCAAGTTTAAAAGTTCAGATCGAGGTCAGATTTAAAGAGCTCCCTAAGCCTCCATCAGCACAGAAATCAAACAGGAACTGTCCTTCAGGAACCAGAGGGGGGCGCTGCTGAGCTGCATAATTATATTATGTTTATGATACATCAGGATCTCAGAAATTACAACCTCCGACTCTGAAAAACGGGCCTGAACACCGTCTCAGCTCTGGAGTTTTAATAATAATAATAATAACATTAATTTGTACCGCACTCTCTCTTGTTTTTTTTTTTTCTTTTAAGACTGAACAGACCATATTTTCTTGGCTCTTTTTTAAACCTCTTTCCTCAAGTGTCGCCATGTTTGTTTACTGTCGCTCTTTTTCTCTTCAAAGTCTTGGTAAAATCTCTGACTGTCGCCGATTGCCCCCTGCTGGTGATTTAACGTAACACACACGCTGATTGAAGAAACGGTCGGACGTCTAAATGCTGGAACGGACGAACGAAACGGGAAAACAAACAACTGAGCCTTAAAGCTGTAGCAAAGAAAGACAGGCTCTGGACCAATCACCTGTGAGGATGATGTTGGGGAGGGCGGAGTTTGGGAAGAGCATGGGCGGCGGCCTGGAGGAGGAGGAGGCGGAGCTTCCGTGGTTCATGTGTAGAGAGTTGGCGTTTCCGTGGAGGCCGTGCTGGAGGGCGGGGCCACCGCTGTTGCCGTGGTGACCGGGGGTGGGATTATAGAAGAGTGACGATGAAGAGGAGGAGTCAAAGGAATAGTTCCCTCCAGCTTCGTCCAAGAAAGTGTAATTCTGCATCTGGAAAACACTTCAGCCAATCAGAGAAGCCCAGGCTTCAGCCAATCAGAGGGGCCCAGAGACTAGACTAGAGCAGACTGGTACAAACTCCTGAGACTAGAGCAGACTCGGACAGACTCCCTGAGACTAGAGCAGACTGAGACAGACTCCTGAGACTAGAGCAGACTGAGACAGACTCCTGAGACTAGAGCTGACTGGTACAGACTCCTGAGACTAGAGCTGACTGGTACAGACTCCTGAGACTAGAGCTGACTGGTACAGACTCCTGAGACTAGAGCTGACTGGTACAGACTCCTGAGACTAGAGCAGACTGAGACAGACTCCTGAGACTAGAGCAGACTGAGACAGACTCCTGAGACTAGAGCAGACTGAGACAGACTCCTGAGACTAGAGCAGACTGGTACAGACTCCTGAGACTAGAGCTGACTGGTACAGACTCCTGAGACTAGAGCAGACTGGGACAGACTCCTGAGACTAGAGCAGACTGGGACAGACTCCTGAGACTAGAGCAGACTGGGACAGACTCCTGAGACTAGAGCAGACTGAGACAGACTCCTAAGACTAGAGCAGACTGAGACAGACTCCTGAGACTAGAGCAGACTGGGACAGACTCCTGAGACTAGAGCAGACTGGGACAGACTCCTGAGACTAGAGCAGACTGGGACAAACTCCTGAGACTAGAGCAGACTCGGACAGACTCCCTGAGACTAGAGCAGACTGGGACAGACTCCCTGAGACTAGAGCAGACTGGTACAGACTCCTGAGACTAGAGCAGACTGAGACAGACTCCTGAGACTAGAGCAGACTGGGACAGACTCCCTGAGACTAGAGCAGACTAGGACAGACTCCCTGAGACTAGAGCAGACTGGGACAGACTCCTGAGACTAGAGCAGACTGGGACAGACTCCTGAGACTAGAGCAGACTGGTACAGACTCCTGAGACTAGAGCAGACTGGTACAGACTCCTGAGACTAGAGCAGACTGGGACAAACTCCTGAGACTAGAGCAGACTCGGACAGACTCCTGAGACTAGAGCAGACTGGGACAGACTCCCTGAGACTAGAGCAGACTGGTACAGACTCCTGAGACTAGAGCAGACTGGTACAGACTCCTGAGACTAGAGCAGACTGGTACAGACTCCTGAGACTAGAGCAGACTGGTACAGACTCCTGAGACTAGAGCAGACTGGTACAGACTCCTGAGACTAGAGCAGACTGGTACAGACTCCTGAGACTAGAGCAGACTGGTACAGACTCCTGAGACTAGAGCAGACTGGTACAGACTCCTGAGACTAGAGCAGACTGGGACAGACTCCTGAGACTAGAGCAGACTGGGACAGACTCCTGAGACTAGAGCAGACTGGTACAGACTCCTGAGACTAGAGCAGACTGGGACAGACTCCTGAGACTAGAGCAGACTGGTACAGACTCCTGAGACTAGAGCAGACTGGGACAGACTCCTGAGACTAGAGCAGACTGAGACAGACTCCTGAGACTAGAGCAGACTGAGACAGACTCCTGAGACTAGAGCAGACTGGGACAGACTCCTGAGACTAGAGCAGACTGGGACAGACTCCCTGAGACTAGAGCAGACTGGTACAGACTCCTGACACTAGAGCAGACTGGGACAGACTCCTGAGACTAGAGCAGACTGAGACAGACTCCTGAGACTAGAGCAGACTGGTACAGACTCCTGAGACTAGAGCAGACTGGGACAGACTCCTGAGACTAAAGCAGACTGGTACAGACTCCTGAGACTAGAGCAGACTGGTACAGACTCCTGACACTAGTACAGACTGGGACAGACTCCTGAGACTAGAGCAGACTGAGACAGACTCCTGAGACTAGAGCAGACTGGTACAGACTCCTGAGACTAGAGCAGACTGAGACAGACTCCTGAGACTAGAGCAGACTGGTACAGACTCCTGAGACTAGAGCTGACTGGTACAGACTCCCTGAGACTAGAGCAGACTAAGACAGACTCCTGAGACTAGAGCAGACTGGGACAGACTCCCTGAGACTAGAGCAGACTAGGACAGACTCCCTGAGACTAAAGCAGACTCAGACAGACTCCCTGAGACTAGAGCAGACTGAGACAGACTCCTGAGACTAGAACAGACTGGGACAGACTCCCTAAGACTAGAACAGACTGGTACAGACTCCTGAGAAAAGAACAGACTGGGACAGATTCCCTGAGACTAGAGCAGACTGAGACAGACTCCTGAGACTAGAGCAGACTGGTACAGACACCTGAGACTAGAGCAGACTGGGACAGACTCCTGAGACTAGAGCAGACTGGGACAAACTCCTGAGACTAGAGCAGACTCGGACAGACTCCCTGAGACTAGAGCAGACTGAGACAGACTTTTGAGACTAGAGCAGACTGGGACAGACTCCCTGAGACTAGAGCAGACTAGGACAGACTCCCTGAGACTAAAGCAGACTGGGACAGACTCCCTGAGACTAGAACAGACTGGAACAGACTCCTGAGACTAGAGCAGACTGGTACAGACTCCTGAGACTAGAGCAGACTGGTACAGACACCTGAGACTAGAGCAGACTTTGACAGACTCCTGAGACTAGAGCAGACTGAGACTAGAACAGACTGAGACAGACTCCTGAAACTAGGGCAGACTGGGACAGACTCCCTGAGACTGTGAATCAAATCTGGCAAAATATCATGTGTCCCAAGTATAAGAGTCACACTGACAAAACCATTCACTCTCACATTCAGTTCACCTGTACATGACAGGCTAACCACTCTGCCAAGGTAACACAGAGAGGACAGGTGGTTGGACAGGGGACAGGTGGTTGGACAAAGGTTACCTGGCACGGCACACTCTTGCTCGGTGCAAACTGTGTCTCCATGAAAGAATCCGTCCCGAACAGAGACAGGTTCTGAAACAGAGGCACAAGGCAGTTCACCTCACGGCCACCAGAGGACGCCACCTGAGTTAGAGTCAGAGTTACAGACCTGTCCCGGGCCGAAGTCCAGGGGGCTCTGGGTCTGCGGGACCTGGTTCTGATGGGACAGCGGGGTCTGAGGGGTCTGGGTCTTGGGACTCTGCAGAGGAGACACCGGCTGCTGCTGCTGCTGTCCCGGGGCATTATGGGACATGGAGCCCTGTCCCGGGGCATTATGGGACATGGAGCCCTGTCCCGGGGCATTATGGGACATGGAGCCCTGTCCCGGGGCATTATGGGACATGGAGCCCTGTCCCGGGGCATTATGGGACATGGAGCCCTGTCCCGGGGCATTATGGGACATGGAGCCCTGTCCCGGGGCATTATGGGACATAGAGCCCTGTCCCGGGGCATTATGGGACATGGAGCCCTGTCTCGGGGCATTATGGGACATAGAGCCCTGTCCCGGGGCACTGTGGGATTGTGGGTAATGGGGATACGGAGGAGGGGGCTCCCGAGATGAGGGGGAGGAGTCCAGAGAAACGCCCTGCAAAACAAACAGTGGGAAATGTCATAAACACCGACTCTAGTTCAGGGCTAAATGCTCTGACACTGGTAAAAGACAGACTTTCCCCAGAGAGCGCAGAGTTACCTGAGCGATGGGCGGAGTTTACAAGAAAGGTGCGCAAAGTTACCTCAGTGATGGGTGGAGTTACTTGAATGATGGGTGGAGTTTATAAGAGAGAGGGGGCGGAGTAACTTCAGTGATGGGTGGAGTTACTTGAATGATGGGTGGAGTTTACAGGAGAGGTGGGCGGAGTTACCCGAGCAATGGGCTGAGCTTATAGAAGAGGGGGGCGGTGTTTACCTGAGTAATGGGCGGAGTTTACATGAAAGGGATGGAGTTTACAGGAGAGGGGGCGGAATTTACAAGAGAGGTGGGTGGAGTTTACCTGAGTGATGGGCAGAGTTTACCAGAGAGGGGGCGGAGTTTACAGGAGAGGGGGCGGAGTTTACAGGAGAGGGGCGGGGTTTACAGGAGAGGGGGCGGGGTTTACCTGAGAGATGGGGGACATCGTAGGTGGGGCTCCCCTCCGTTGCTCCGGCGACAGCGTCAAGGGGCTGATGGGGGCGGGGCGTCGCCGTGGAGACGTGCAGAGGGAGGGGTTACTGAGAGACGACGACAGGCCTGAGGAGGAAAACACATCCAGTTTAACTCCGACTTACCTCAGGTTTAAGAGAGAAGTGAAAGTCCGTGCAGGACCAAGGCAGAGCTGGGTCTGGTCTTGGTCTGGGTCTGTAAACCGTCCCAGGAGGCTCTTACCCATCTGCATCATGGCATGGGGCAGGTGGTTGCTGTAGTGCTCCTCAGAGTCGATGGGCGTGGACAGAGGCGGAGGGAAGTGCAGGTTGGTCAGGTCCGGCAGAGATCCTCCAGTGTTCAGACCCGAGTTCAGACCCGAGTTCAGACCCGAGCTCAGACCCGAGCTCAGACCCGAGCCGAGTCCAGAGCCCAGAGCAGAGTTCAGGCAGGGCTGGTACTGGGGGAGGGCCATGGTCTGGTCCGGAGACGGGTAGATACTGGGGGATAACAAAGTCTTTAGTTTAAGTCTTTCACTGGAGTGGACATTTTAGGTCACTGCATCAAATGTACGCGACATATCTGAGACCTGTTTAAGCGGATTTAAGACCTAACAGTCCACATCTCTGCCAATTAAAGACTCTTTTAGACTTTTTCAAACCCTGCAGAAACCCAGAACAGGGCAGTGTAGTTTGAGTCCACATCATCATTTTCCAGAGTTGCCAGGTTAGGGATGTGATGATCTTGGAGCTACCGCAGTATCGCAACAGTAAAAGTCTCTCGATATCAAACAGAAGTCTCCCTGAGCAAAAATATACAGTTTAGTTTCAGCGCCGTAGTAAAAACAGGGCTCCTGCGGCTATCAGCAAGTCTCATTTAATGGTTTTTAATGTTATTTATAATGCCACAAAGGGTTAGGGTTAGCTTAAATTGTCAACATTTATTTGCAAGTCTTGTAAAATCCAGTTTATAAAGCACCAATAATGTTTGTTTGAAAGTCACACATTTGATGTTTGGGTGACTCGCTGGTGAGCGCTACCAAAATGGTAAAGTAACACTTATATATACATACTTATATTTACAAATGAAACTAACAATGTCAGCGATTTTACTTCAAAACTATTTAAAATGTGTAATGCCTGTTGGAATTAAATGCTTTTTAGTGCAATTTAAGGCCTTAATTTTCGCAAAATCAATTTTATTGAATTTAAAAAACGGTATCGGCATCGAGCAAACGCGTCTCCGACCCAACAAGAGACCTCCCTCGCTCTCTAACCCCGCCCTGACAGAAACCAAGAGTCTTACTTGATCCCAGGAACTTCACAGGATTTGGGTCTCGACGCCAAGGACTGGACCTGGACCAGAACCAGAGCACAGAGCAGTTAGAGGGATCTGTGTGGGTTTTAGATGTTCCTCTGTGTGGGTTTTAGATGTTCCTCTGTGTGGTTAGATGTTCCTCTGTGTGGGTTTTAGATGTTCCTCTGTGTGGGTTTTAGATGTTCCTCTGTGTGGTTAGATGTTCCTCTGTGTGGGTTTTAGATGTTCCTCTGTGTGGGTTTTAGATGTTCCTCTGTGTGGTTAGATGTTCCTCTGTGTGGGTTTTAGATGTTCCTCTGTGTGGGTTTTAGATGTTCCTCTGTGTGGTTAGATGTTCCTCTGTGTGGGTTTTAGATGTTCCTCTGTGTGGGTTTTAGATGTTCCTCTGTGTGGGTTTTAGATGTTCCTCTGTGTGGGTTTTACATGTTCCTCTGTGTGGGTTTTAGATGTTCCTCTGTGTGGGTTTTAGATGTTCCTCTGTGTGGGTTTTAGATGTTCCTCTGTGTGGTTAGATGTTCCTCTGTGTGGTTAGATGTTCCTCTGTGTGGGTTTCAGATGTTCCTCTGTGTGGGTTTTAGATGTTCCTCTGTGTGGGTTTTAGATGTTCCTCTGTGTGGGTTTTAGATGTTCCTCTGTGTGGGTTTTACATGTTCCTCTGTGTGGTTAGATGTTCCTCTGTGTGGTTAGATGTTCCTCTGTGTGGGTTTTAGATGTTCCTCTGTGTGGGTTTTAGATGTTCCTCTGTGTGGGTTTTAGATGTTCCTCTGTGTGGGTTTTAGATGTTCCTCTGTGTGGGTTTTACATGTTCCTCTGTGTGGTTAGATGTTCCTCTGTGTGGGTTTTAGATGTTCCTCTGTGTGGGTTTTAGATGTTCCTCTGTGTGGGTTTTAGATGTTCCTCTGTGTGGGTTTTACATGTTCCTCTGTGTGGGTTTTACATGTTCCTCTGTACCTTGGCCTCCCAGAGCTGTTTGGGCAGAAGTCTGGCTCCCATCAGGTTCTCCTCATTCAGAGACGGAAACGAGAAAACTGTGGGGACAAAAACAGCAGAAGAATTTATCTATGGGTCCTCAGACGCCTTGACCTCAGGGAAGACCAGAAGATCATAGAGATTTAAATAAAAATAAAACTCACTGTCTCCAGATCCGTCCTCAGCCTCGTTCACGCTCGCTGTCAAACACAAACACAGAGGAGTTTTACTCAAACGCGTCCTCGTGAAACAAAGTAAACAGCCGTACTCAGAGAGGACGAGTCGAACCAACTTCTTCTGAAAATAAAGCTGCGTACGTTGGCGACAGTGGCTCGACTGAAACAAAGCCTTCCTTTGGCTTCCTTTGGCTTCCTTTGGCAGTTCAGAGTGGATTCATTTGGGAATCTGTCAGAAACTTAAAGGAACAGGCCAGCGTTTTTCCAAACTAAACTCATCTCAGCTGAGTTGATGCGCCGCTCTCTGGCCTGAGTCTGGCCTGAGTCTGAGTCTGGTCTGAGTCTGGCCTGAGTCTGGTCTGAGTCTGGCCTGAGTCTGGTCTGAGTCTGGTCTGAGTCTGGCCTGAGTCTGAGTCTGGTCTGAGTCTGGCCTGAGTCTGGCCTGAGTCTGGTCTGAGTCTGGTCTGAGTCTGGCCTGAGTCTGGTCTGAGTCTGGCCTGAGTCTGGTCTGAGTCTGGCCTGAGTCTGGTCTGAGTCTGGCCTGAGTCTGGCCTGAGTCTGGCCTGAGTCTGGTCTGAGTCTGGCCTGAGTCTGGTCTGAGTCTGGCCTGAGTCTGGCCTGAGTCTGGTCTGAGTCTGGCCTGAGTCTGGCCTGAGTCTGGCCTGAGTCTGGTCTGAGTCTGGTCTGAGTCTGGCCTGAGTCTGGCCTGAGTCTGGCCTGAGTCTGGTCAGAGTCTGGCCTGAGTCTGGCCTGAGTCTGGTCTGAGTCTGGCCTGAGTCTGGTCTGAGTCTGGCCTGAGTCTGGTCTGAGTCTGGCCTGAGTCTGGCCTGAGTCTGGCCTGAGTCTGGGCTGAGTCTGGTCTGAGTCTGGTCTGAGTCTGGCCTGAGTCTGGCCTGAGTCTGGCCTGAGTCTGGTCTGAGTCTGGCCTGAGTCTGGCCTGAGTCTGGCCTGAGTCTGGCCTGAGTCTGGCCTGAGTCTGGTCAGAGTCTGGCCTGAGTCTGGCCTGAGTCTGGCCTGAGTCTGGCCTGAGTCTGGTCAGAGTCTGGCCTGAGTCTGGCCTGAGTCTGGTCTGAGTCTGGCCTGAGTCTGGTCTGAGTCTGGCCTGAGTCTGGTCAGAGTCTGGCCAGAGTCTGGCCTGAGTCTGGCCTGAGTCTGGTCAGAGTCTGGCCTGAGTCTGGCCTGAGTCTGGTCTGAGTCTGATCTGATTCTGTGTAGTTTAACGCAGGAGACGTTGCACACATTAAAACTGAAGGGCTCTGTACCGCGCCTCAAACACAGCTGGCCTCCCAATCAGAGCTGCACAATATATCGCAAAATTATCGTTATCGCAATACCAGCAAACGCAATATCAGCATCGTAAGAATCTAAATATATCACAATAACGCTGTGGTCTCCATCTGACAGAGATTTACACTGAAGAATCATTTTCCACCAGAGCCTTAAAAGAACATGTGTTGTGACTAAATAAAAATGTTTAAAAAGTCCAGTTTTAGTGGTAATTTAATTAATTTAGTCCCAGCTTAGCCTTGTTTTATTCCTGTGTTAAGTTTGGATTTTGTGGCTGTTTTGACTTGTAAATACTTGTAATCAGAGAACAGAGCAGCACATAAACCCCGCCCCATTTCAGATTAACACTCGTGATTGGTCAGAGAGGAGCGGTTTAGGTGGGACTGGGTGTTTGCCTGTTGGGGACCAGTAGGGGGCGATACCTGCGCACACATTTATCCTGAGAGAGTTCTTACTGTTCCTCTGAGGAGCTCGCAGGTTCTGGTTGGGTCCGAAAGTTTCCTGCGGGTTCATCACGCTGGTGTGGAGCGCCGAGTCCGAGTTCGTCCTAAAAATATTCACACAAATAATACACAAATAAATATCAGAGACACAGGGGAAGGACTGAGCATTTACCCCTGAACTAAACCCACTCTAAACACAGAAGTGCTGTCTGTTTAAAGGAGAAGGTGAGAGAGTGGAGTTAGTGAGTCCTGCAGCTGTTAGTGCCATCGACGAAGAAAAGAACAGATTTATTTATAATCATTACAGAGGAAACAGAACCAGAGACAGGTTTAAAACCAGAAACCAGCTCCATCTGAACCAGCTCCGTTTGAACCAGCTCCGTCTAAACCAGCTCTGTCTAAACCAGCTCTATCTAAACCAGCTCCATCTAAACCAGCTCCATATAAACCATCTCATGTCTGAAAAAGCTCCATCTAAACCAGCTCCATCTAAACCATCTCTGTCTGAACCAGCTCCATCTAAACCAGCTCAGCCTAAACCAGCTCTATCTAAACCAGCTCCATCTGAACCAGCTCCATTTGAACCAGCTCCGTCTAAACCAGCTCTGTCTAAACCAGCTCCGCCTAAACCAGCTCCATCTAAACCAGCTCCATTTGAACCAGCTCCGTCTAAACCAGCTCCATCTAAACCAGCTCCATTTGAACCAGCTCCGTCTAAACCAGCTCCGCCTAAACCAGCTCCGCCTAAACCAGCTCCATTTGAACCAGCTCCGTCTAAACCAGCTCTATCTAAACCAGCTCCATCTAAACCAGCTCCGTCTAAACCAGCTCCGTCTAAACCAGCTCCGTCTAAACCAGCTCCATCTAAACCAGCTCCATCTAAACCAGCTCCATCTAAACCAGCTCTGTCTGAACCAGCTCCGTCTAAACCAGCTCTACCTAAACCAGCTCCATCTAAACCAGCTCCATCTAAACCAGCTCTATCTAAACCAGCTCCATCTAAACCAGCTCTATCTAAACCAGCTCCATCTAAACCAGCTCCATCTAAACCAGCTCCATCTAAACCAGCTCTACCTAAACCAGCTCCATCTAAACCAGCTCCATCTAAACCAGCTCTATCTAAACCAGCTCCATCTAAACCAGCTCTATCTAAACCAGCTCCATCTAAACCAGCTCTATCTAAACCAGCTCCATCTAAACCAGCTCCATCTAAACCAGCTCTATCTAAACCAGCTCTGTCTAAACCAGCTCCATCTAAACCAGCTCTACCTAAACCAGCTCCATCTAAACCAGCTCCATCTAAACCAGCTCTATCTAAACCAGCTCCATCTAAACCAGCTCCATCTAAACCAGCTCTATCTAAACCAGCTCCATCTAAACCAGCTCTATCTAAACCAGCTCCATCTAAACCAGCTCCATCTAAACCAGCTCCATTTGAACCAGCTCCGTCTAAACCAGCTCCGCCTAAACCAGCTCCGCCTAAACCAGCTCCATTTGAACCAGCTCCGTCTAAACCAGCTCTATCTAAACCAGCTCCATCTAAACCAGCTCCATCTAAACCAGCTCCGTCTAAACCAGCTCCGTCTAAACCAGCTCCATCTAAACCAGCTCCATCTAAACCAGCTCCGCCTAAACCAGCTCTGTCTGAACCAGCTCCGTCTAAACCAGCTCTACCTAAACCAGCTCCATCTAAACCAGCTCCATCTAAACCAGCTCTATCTAAACCAGCTCCATCTAAACCAGCTCTATCTAAACCAGCTCCATCTAAACCAGCTCCATCTAAACCAGCTCCATCTAAACCAGCTCTACCTAAACCAGCTCCATCTAAACCAGCTCCATCTAAACCAGCTCTATCTAAACCAGCTCCATCTAAACCAGCTCTATCGAAACCAGCTCCATCTAAACCAGCTCTATCTAAACCAGCTCCATCTAAACCAGCTCTATCTAAACCAGCTCCGTCTAAACCAGCTCTATCTAAACCAGCTCTATCTAAACCAGCTCTGTCTAAACCAGTTCCGTCTGAACCAGCTCCATTTAAACCAGTTTTGCCTAAAGAAGTCTACTCAGACTCATGTTTTCTGCTCACTAATCACTGTCCTCATCACAGAGAGCAAAAGTGAATTAATTTTCATATTTTAACTCTAAATGCAGTTTGTTTACATAATTCCACAGATTTGTAAATAAAATATGAATTACTTCCTGTTTACAGATCAGAGTGTTGTTGTTGTTTGTGCAGGGTCCAGTCCTGATCGGTCTCTGATTCGCTCTAACACTGATTTAATCCATTTTTACTTTGCTCTGAAACTCAGCTTCTTCCTCTTAAAGCCCTAAGGGGCGGGGCTACACTCACTGTTATCCAATGGAATTATAAGGAATTATTTCCCACAATGCACTGAGAAAATTATGTTTTTGTTTGTGTTTAGCCTCTGACTGACAGAGTTACAGAGGAATTTACAGGATTTAACATTTCTGATTTTAATGGAAGTCAATGGGAGTTAAAGGGCTGAGAGAGGAAGAGAGAGAGTGTCGGGTTCTATTCCCACAAACAGAGCTGGTTTCACAGAGAATACAGAGAGAGGAAGAAGTCTGTGTCTGTGGAGGAACAGGAAGTGCGTCTGCAGAGGTGAGGGGTCGGCGGGGTCAGAGGTCAGAGGTCACCTGTTGAGCTGAGACATTAATCTAAATCCAGGTCGTTTGTCCTCCATCCACGGAGAGTTCGGCTCCCTTAAAGAAACAGCAACACCAGTTAGACCAGGACTGGGGACAGGACTGGGGACTGGACCGGGGCCGGACCGGGGCTAGACCAGGGACCAGAGACCAGGAACTAGACCAGGACCAGAGACCAGGAACTAGACCAGCACCAGGACCAGGACCAGACCAAAGATAAAGGCGATTCAAACGAAAGACAGAAGAACTCCAACCAAAACTGCATAAAAATAATTAATCCCACTTCTTAGAGCTGTAACGATACAGTAACTGTATCGATTTTTTTTCCTACGATACAACTACATCGATACACGTGACCTTGTATCGAATCGTATCTTTTTCTAGGAAGTGAATATCGACACACATGAAGTATCGATCGATAATATCAAAAATATCGTAATTAGAAATTTGTATGTTAAAATAAAAACAGATATGGTTTTTTGGAGATAAATTTTGTGTTTTTAAGGAAATAAAATGTTATATTCAACTTTTCTTCGCTCTCTGTCTGCAGGACATAATCAGCCCCGGCTGTGATGCCTCATTGGAGAGTAAAACTTTTATGATTTTTGGCAAAAAATTCGTATCGAATCATATCGTTCCAAATTAGCCAATATCATTCTTGAATCATATCGAAACACTTCTAATCGATACATATCGTATCGTCGCAAAAACGTATTGTTACAGCCCTACAGCTTCTATAGGCCTGAGGCAGGAGTCTAACCCACAACCTCCTCACTGAGAGACAGGGGCAGGCTAACCACTCTAAGCACAGTAGTCCTCAGTAGTTCACATCAGGTCTCGGCAGACTCTGTGGTCCTGGCAGAGTCCGGTCTCTGAGGATCTGAGGACTAAGTTTAGACCGAGTCCTGTTTTTTTCTGTGGCACCAGTGACAAACGAGGACAGAAAGGAGCTTTAAAGTGAAACAGGGCAACAGTTCGATCAGTTTCAAGTTGCTTTTTCAGAGAATCGCAGTAGTACATAAGCCTGGCTTTAACGATTTCAGATCTGAAGTTAACTCTTCATTCAGACGAGTGAGCTCAGTCGAATGTGAACTTCATTAAAGTGTTAGCGCTGTAACGATACAGTAACTGTATCGATGTATAAATTTTTTTCCTATGATACAACTACATCGATACACATGACCTTGTATCGAATCGTATCATTTTCTAGGAAGTGTGTATCAATATATATGGAATATGAATCGATAATATCAAAAATATTGAAATTAGCATGTTAAAATAAAACCATATATGGCTTTTTGAATGTAATTTTTGTGTTTTTAATGAAATAAAATGTTATATTAAACTTTTCTTCACTCTCTGTCTGCGGGACATAACCAACCCCGGCCGCGGTGCTGCATCTGAGAGGAAACTTTTATGAATTTTGGCAAAAAGTTGCTGTATCGATTATCGATATGAAGGTGTTGAATCGTATCGAATCGTATCGTTCCAAATTAGCCGATATTGTTCTTTAATCGTATCAAAACACTTCTAATCGATACATATCATATCGTGGCAAAAATATGTCGCTACAGCCCTGTTAAGTGGTATTTTTTCCTTTCTATTAAAACATTTATACGAGAGCAGAGACCTGAGAGTCAGGAAAGCTCAGGAACACTCCAGCGTCTCAGTCACCGTGAGTTACAATTATCTGGAGTTTAAACGTCCTAAAACCAAACGCGAGTGAGGGTAATTCTCTCAGAATGTTTATTTTACCGCTGTAGTGGTTCCCACAAACTTTAATAAACGTTTAAACATTTTATAACCCGCAGGAAGCAGAGAGGCTAAATCTGAACTCTAACAAAATGTTTTTAATCTAGTCCTGGTCTAGTCCTGGTCTAGTCCTAGTCTAGTCCTGGTCTAGTCCTGGTCTAGGCCTGGTTTAGTCCTGGTTTAGTCCTGGTCTAGTCCTAGTCTAGTCCTGGTCTAGTCCTGGTCTAGTCCTGGTCTAGTCCTAGTCTAGTCCTGGTTTAGTCCTGGTTTAGTCCTGGTCTAGTCCTAGTCTAGTCCTGGTCTAGTCCTGGTCTAGGCCTGGTTTAGTCCTGGTTTAGTCCTGGTCTAGTCCTAGTCTAGTCCTGGTCTAGTCCTGGTCTAGTCCTGGTCTAGTCCTGGTTTAGTCCTGGTTTAGTCCTGGTTTAGTCCTGGTCTAGTCCTGGTTTAGTCCTGGTTTAGTCCTGGTCTAGTCCTAGTCTAGTCCTGGTCTAGTCCTGGTCTAGTCCTGGTCTAGTCCTAGTCTAGTCCTGGTTTAGTCCTGGTTTAGTCCTAGTCTAGTCCTGGTCTAGTCCTGGTCTAGTCCTGGTTTAGTCCTGGTCTAGTCCTGGTCTAGTCCTGGTTTAGTCCTGGTCTAGTCCTGGTCTAGTCCTGGTTTAGTCCTGGTTTAGTCCTGGTTTAGTCCTGGTCTAGTCCTGGTTTAGTCCTGGTCTAGTCCTAGTCTAGTCCTGGTCTAGTCCTGGTCTAGTCCTGGTTTAGTCCTGGTCTAGTCCTGGTCTAGTCCTGGTTTAGTCCTAGTCTAGTCCTGGTCTAGTCCTGGTCTAGTCCTAGTCTAGTCCTGGTCTAGTCCTGGTTTAGTCCTGGTCTAGTCCTAGTCTAGTCCTGGTCTAGTCCTGGTCTCGTCCTGGTCTCGTCCTGGTCTCGTCCTAGTCTAGTCCTGGTCTAGTCCTGGTCTAGTCCTGGTTTAGTCCTGGTCTAGTCCTGGTCTAGTCCTGGTCTAGTCCTGGTTTAGTCCTGGTTTAGTCCTAGTCTAATCCTGGTTTAGTCCTAGTCTAGTCCTAGTCTAGTCCTGGTCTAGTCCTGGTCTAGTCCTAGTCTAGTCCTGGTCTAGTCCTAGTCTAGTCCTGGTCTAGTCCTGGTTTAGTCCTGGTCTAGTCCTAGTCTAGTCCTGGTCTAGTCCTGGTCTAGTCCTTTATTTTACTTGTTTTAAATTGATGATAATCTTCTAATAAACTATGAAGCTGGTCCTGAACCTGGTTCTGAGCCTGGTTCTGAACCTGGTCCTGAACCTGGTCCTGAACCTGGTCCTGAACCTGGTCCTGAGCCTGGTTCTGAACCTGGTTCTGAGCCTGGTTCTGAACCTGGTCCTGAACCTGGTCCTGAACCTGGTCCTGAACCTGGTCCTGAGCCTGGTTCTGAACCTGGTCCTGAACCTGGTTCTGAACCTGGTCCTGAACCTGGTTCTGAACCTGGTCCTGAACCTGGTCCTGAACCTGGTCTTGGGCCTACTTTCAGAATCCTTGGCTGATCGCTGGGCCCGTGTTTTTGGACTTGGTCTAAAAGTGGTTTCCCTAAAGACTCTGGTCTGGGCTCGTCTCCAGAGACTCAGAGGAAAACGTGGGAACCAGAGTCTGGGGCCATGAGACCCGGTCCGGGATCAGAGCCGTGAGACCCGGACCGGGATCAGAGCCGTGAGACCCGGACCGGGATCAGAGCCGTGAGACCCGGACCGGGATCAGAGCCGTGAGACCCGGTCCGGGATCAGAGCCGTGAGACCCGGACCGGGATCAGAGCCGTGAGACCCGGACCGGGATCAGAGCCGTGAGACCCGGTCCGGGATCAGAGCCTGGTCTGTGACAAGACTCCAGGACTATGGGCCTGGGGCAGAGGACAGTTAGACTCAGAACCTCCACCCACAGAGACAGGCTAACCACTCTGCTACAGTCACACAGAGACAGGCTAACCACTCTGCTACAGTCACACAGAGACAGGCTAACCACTCTGCTACAGTCACAGAGACAGGCTAACCACTCTGCTACAGTCACAGAGACAGGCTAACCACTCTGCTACAGTCACACAGAGACAGGCTAACCACTCTGCTACAGTCACAGAGACAGGCTAACCACTCTGCTACAGTCACAGAGACAGGCTAACCACTCTGCTACAGTCACAGAGACAGGCTAACCACTCTGCTACAGTCACAGAGACAGGCTAACCACTCTGCCACAGTCACAGAGACAGGCTAACCACTCTGCTACAGTCACAGAGACAGGCTAACCACTCTGCTACAGTCACAGAGACAGGCTAACCACTCTGCCACAGTCACACAGAGACAGGCTAACCACTCTGCCACAGTCACAGAGACAGGCTAACCACTCTGCCACAGTCACAGAGACAGGCTAACCACTCTGCTACAGTCACACAGAGACAGGCTAACCACTCTGCTACAGTCACAGAGACAGGCTAACCACTCTGCTACAGTCACAGAGACAGGCTAACCACTCTGCTACAGTCACAGAGACAGGCTAACCACTCTGCTACAGTCACAGAGACAGGCTAACCACTCTGCTACAGTCACAGAGACAGGCTAACCACTCTGCTACAGTCACAGAGACAGGCTAACCACTCTGCTACAGTCACAGAGACAGGCTAACCACTCTGCTACAGTCACAGAGACAGGCTAACCACTCTGCTACAGTCACAGAGACAGGCTAACCACTCTGCCACAGTCACACAGAGACAGGCTAACCACTCTGCTACAGTCACAGAGACAGGCTAACCACTCTGCTACAGTCACAGAGACAGGCTAACCACTCTGCTACAGTCACAGAGACAGGCTAACCACTCTGCTACAGTCACACAGAGACAGGCTAACCACTCTGCTACAGTCACAGAGACAGGCTAACCACTCTGCCACAGTGCGTACCGTCTCCAGCTGGGGTCCGGGGGAGGGGACAGGTAAACCTGGCCGTATGGAGACGCGCTCTCACAGTGGGACAGGGTCAAGGAACAACACTCGGACAACAAACAACAACAAACGAAAACCTGTTAACCTCTGGTTAACACATGAATCTGAGCTAAACCAGTCCAGATCTGTGTAACCGGGTCTGGCGGTTCTGAACCAGGTCCAGGTAAAGGATATGTGTCGGTGTTTCTCGGCGCTCCTCCGGTGTGTGTGAGGAGAACTGATCCGGGGTCTGTCTCTGTGGACCCGCTCCACCAGACCATGGTGTCGAGTCCCCCTGGGGTCCAGCGTCTGAGGGAACACTCCCTGGAAACACAGACGAGGTCATAAAATACTGCTACTACTACTACTGCTACTACTGCTAATGCTACTGCTACTACTACTACTGCTACTACTGCTAATGCTACTGCTACTACTACTGCTACTGCTACTACTACTACTACTGCTAATGCTACTGCTACTACTACTGCTACTATTGCTAATGCTACTGCTACTACTACTGCTAATGCTACTGCTACTACTACTACTACTACTACTACTGCTACTGCTACTACTACTACTGCTACTGCTACTACTACTGCTACTACTGCTAATGCTACTACTACTACTACTGCTACTACTGCTAATGCTACTACTACTACTGCTGCTGCTACTACTCCTACTGCTACTATTACTACTGCTACTGCTACTACTACTGCTGCTACTACTGCTACTGCTACTACTGCTGCTACTACTGCTGCTGCTACTACTACTTCTACTACTGCTACTACTACCGCCACTACTGCTACTACTACTGCTAATGCTACTGCTACTACTACTGCTACTGCTAATGCTACTACTACTGCTACTACTACTGCTACTTCTACTACTACTACTACTACTGCTAATGCTACTGCTAATGCTACTACTACTGCTGCTACTGCTAATGCTACTACTACTACTACTACTACTACTACTACTACTGCTGCTGCTACTGCTACTACTGCTACTGCTCCTATCTGGTCTACTGATCTGGTAGGGCTCACATTAGCATGTTTATCTGTATGTTTACCTTGTTCTGTGCTGCGGTGTTACAGATCTGGTAGGGCTCACGTTAGCGGGTTTATCTGTGTTTACCTCGTTCTGTCTGCAGTATTACAGATCTGGTAGGGCTCACGTTAGTGGGTTTATGTGTGCGTTAACCTCGTTCTGTGCTGCGGTGTTACAGATCTGGTAGGGCTCACGTTAGCGGGTTTATCTGTGCGTTTACCTCATTCTGTCTGCAGTATTACAGATCTGGTAGGGCTCACGTTAGCGGGTTTATGTGTGCGTTAACCTCGTTCTGTGCTGCGGTGTTACAGATCTGGTAGACCTCACGTTAGCGGGTTTATGTGTGCGTTAACCTCGTTCTGTGCTGTGGTGTTACAGATCTGGTAGGGCTCACGTTAGAGGGTTTATCTGTGCGTTTACCTCGTTCTGTCTGCAGTATTACAGATCTGGTAGGGCTCACGTTAGCGGGTTTATCTGTGCGTTTACCTCGTTCTGTCTGCAGTATTACAGATCTGGTAGGGCTCGCGTTAGCGGGTTTGTCTGTGCGTTTACCTTGTTCTGTGCTGCAGTGTTACAGATCTGGTAGACCTCACGTTAGCGGGTTTATCTGTGCGTTTACCTCGTTCTGTGCTGCGGTGTTACAGATCTGGTAGACCTCACGTTAGCGGGTTTATCTGTGCGTTTACCTCGTTCTGTGCTGCGGTGTTACAGATCTGGTAGACCTCACGTTAGCGGGTTTATCTGTGCGTTTACCTCGTTCTGTGCTGCGGTGTTACAGATCTGGTAGACCTCACGTTAGCGGGTTTATCTGTGCGTTTACCTCGTTCTGTGCTGCGGTGTTACAGATCTGGTTGACGTTGGGCAGGGAGCCTCCATAGTACTGGCCTCTGGACTGAGACAGGCGCAGCTGCTGGACTTTCTGAAACTGCACCTACAGTAAAAACAAAAACAAATGTACAGTGAATCCTCTGGACCCTCTCCTCCTCTTCCTCTTCTCTCTTCATGTCATCTGTCACTACATCCATAAACCTCCTCTCTCATCTTCCTCTAGGCCTCCAGTATGACCTCAGCCTCATCCTTCCACCCCTCACTGTCCCTCCTCTGTACCTCACTGTCCCTCCTCTGTACCTCACTGTCCCTCCTCTGTACCTCACTGTCCCTCCTCTGTACCCTCACTGTCCCTCCTCTGTACCCTCACTGTCCCTCCTCTGTACCTCACTGTCCCTCATCTGTACCTCACTGTCCCTCCTCTGTACCTCACTGTCCCTCCTCTGTACCTCACTGTCCCTCCTCTGTACCCTCACTGTCCCTCCTCTGTACCTCACTGTCCCTCCTCTGTACCTCACTGTCCCTCCTCTGTACCCTCACTGTCCCTCATCTGTACCCTCACTGTCCCTCCTCTGTACCTCACTGTTCCTCCTCTGTACCTCACTGTCCCTCCTCTGTACCTCACTGTCCCTCCTCTGTACCTCACTGTCCCTCCTCTGTACCCTCACTGTCCCTCATCTGTACCTCACTGTCCCTCCTCTGTACCTCACTGTCCCTCCTCTGTACCCTCACTGTCCCTCATCTGTACCTCACTGTCCCTCCTCTGTACCTCACTGTCCCTCCTCTGTACCTCACTGTCCCTCCTCTGTACCCATATATCCACTGTTAGTGAGGGTTCTGTAACCGGGACACTGTGAGGTGTGACAGGTGTGAGGCAGCTATGACAGGTGAGTTACAGGTGAGTGACAGGTGAGTGACAGGTGAGTTACAGGTGAGTTACAGGTGAGTTACAGGTGAGGTGTGACAGGTGTGAGGCAGCTATGACAGGTGAGTGACAGGTGAGTGACAGGTGAGTGACAGGTGAGTTACAGGTGAGTGACAGGTGAGTGACAGGTGAGTGACAGGTGAGTGACAGGTGAGTTACAGGTGTCTGTACCCGGGACACGGTGAGGTGTGACAGGTGTGAGGCAGCTATGACAGGTGAGTGACAGGTGAGTGACAGGTGAGTGACAGGTGAGTGACAGGTGAGTTACAGGTGAGTTACAGGTGAGTGACAGGTGAGTGACAGGTGAGTGACAGGTGAGTGACAGGTGAGTTACAGGTGTCTGTACCCGGGACACGGTGAGGTCGGTCATGAGCTGCTCGAAGGCCCGGGTCTCCTCCGCCTGCTTCTGGTTGTGCAGCGCGATCTTTTCGCTGAACTTGCGGGGGTTGGAGCCTCCGGGGGCCGGGGGGGCCGCCATGGTGCGGGCCGGGGCCGGGGGTCGCTCTTCAGCCGCTGGAGGGAGGGAGTTAGACTCACGGGGCCCGGAGGTTCACAGCTCACAGTCCGCCCCAGAGTCCATCAGAGGCGGACACACGGCCCCGCAGCGCCCGCTGAGCTCAAAGTCACAGCGCGAGCTCCGGAGCTAAGCTAACGGGGCTAGGCTAACTGGGCTAGAACTTTTATAAAGTCACTCAAGCATTCACAAACTAAAAGTGATGTCGATGTGATTTATCATCCTCCCACATCCCCACACCGCATAAAAGTGTTTACTTAAAACATTTTAGTTATGAAATATAAGTTCATAATTGCCTTTTAGCTTTCAAAGCTAACAATGCTAAGTTAGCGTAAATCTTATATTTTAACGCTTTTATGCAAATTAACGAAGTTATTAAGAACTAGGACGACACCGAGGGTAATTAAAATGTTATATATCTAACATGAGTGATAATGAGCGATTGTTGTGGTTTAATTTCATTTTAAACAGTTTGTTTATATCTCGGAATATTAGCTGTCAAGGCTATTTATGCTACGCTAGCTAAAGTTTAAGCCCTGATATTACTCCTTTTAGTGCATTTAAGAACGCGTTCACAAACTGACAACAACCGGGATTCACAGGGCATAAACAGATTAAACAATGGTTTATAAAAACAGAGTTTAAAACAATAAAACAGGACTAAAGTTACTTAATGAGCAGCCACTTGTTTGAATGTTAAAAGTCAGAACGCTCTCCGCTTTACTCTTTAAGTTTTGAACGCTTTCAGAAGAAATTAGCCCTAAATAATGATGCTAAGGATTTATAATATTGCATTTAAAAGTGTGACAGAGGTTAGAATTTTACAGTTACTGCTTTAAAACTTATTAAAAGTGCTTCGTCCGACTCTCAACAAGTGTCCTTCCGAAGCAGCTCGAACTTTACCGAGCGTCCCCGAGTCCGCGTTCGATCAAAAAAAACGACAAAACTGCAGTAAATCCGGAAACAGCCCGTGTTCCTGGGCCCCTGCGGCGCCGGGCCCCTCCGCCTGAGTTCTCCCGGGGTAAATAAATCCGGGTGGACGGGGTTTTGTGAAGTTAAAGCGCGTGTTTTCGCAGAGACGCGCTCAGATGAGGTTTAACACAAAAACAGTGCGGTGCCGCGGCTGACCGCCAGAGGGAGACAAACACGCGCTGAACTCGCAGTGTGAACGCGGTTTGGACTCAGATTCAGATTCATTTTGGACAGAGAATACAATACAATGCAAACTTTTGTCATCAGGTTTTGAATTTTTTCCCCAGTTCATTTTTTAACACTGAAAAAATTGTCTTTTTTTTTTAAGTCTCTGAATTTCGGTCACTGCAATGTCAGAATCTAATTTCCTCTGCATTTTTTCAGATCAAAATTTCAGAAAAAAAGGACTTAAAAAAACTTTGATGCATATATTTTCTCAAATCCGTTTGGCCAAATTCAGTCTAAAATATGCCATCAAAAAAAATTTAACATCTGTGTTTTCAGCAAGGTATTTTTGTTATTAATTGTATTTTTTTTACTGATTTAAATAAGCTGTAGTTGATTTTAACAAGCGACACACGTCACACGGATGTTTCATGGACATTTTTTTGACACTGTATTTTAGACTCTGATCAACTTTAAGGATTCGGAAATATACAAATCAAATTTTTTATTCTGATTGCAGGAAACACTCTGAAGATTTCATAACGGATGTGGTGAAGTGAATAAACCGAGCCTGAGGTCTGTGAACCACTGACACTGAGCGTCCAGGAGGTGGCGCTGTTGGAGACGGAACGGAGCTTTTCTGTTCTGGAAATGAAGGTTGGTGTTTTTGTCTTTAACGGAGGATAAAATAAATGTCTCTGTCCCACACAAAGCAGCTTTAAATAAAAAACAGAAGATCACAGACAAAAGAACAGCACCAGAGTGAGTTTTGCAGCAGTTTATTATAAAAATGTTAAATCTGACAGTTCCTCAGTTTGTGAGCGCGACCAGAGCCTGCACCACGTTCCCCATGTGCTCCCTCAGAGAGCGCTCAGCCACGAGCCGCGAGATCTCCAGCTCACACATCTGACAACACAGGAAACTGGGTCAGAACCGGGTCAGAACCGGGTCTGAACCAGGTCTGAACCAGGTCAGAACCGGGTCAGAACCAGGTCTAAACCAGGTCAGAACCAGGTCTGAACCAGGTCTGAACCGGGTCAGAACCGGGTCAGAACCAGGTCTGAACCAGGTCAGAACCAGGTCAGAACCAGGTCAGAACCAGGTCTGAACCAGGTCTGAACCGGGTCAGAACCAGGTCTGAACCAGGTCAGAACCAGGTCAGAACCAGGTCTGAACCAGGTCTGAACCGGGTCTGAACCGGGTCAGAACCGGGTCAGAACCGGGTCTGAACCGGGTCTGAACCAGGTTTACACTACAAAATAAAACAATCAGGTTAATTTATTATAATTTAATATAACAGCTGTGTTTGAACTCACGATTAACTCCACGTCTTCTTTTTTTATTGTGACTTTGGCCAACTCCTTTTCCCTGAAACAAACAGAACCAGGTTTACACTCAGCATTTTAATAAAGTTACTGAACATTTATTTGTCGGCGCTTTATTAAAGAGTTACTGAACATTTATCTGTCGGCGCTTTATTAAAGCGTTACTGAACATTTATCTGTCGGCGCTTTATTAAAGCGTTACTGAACATTTATCTGTCAGCGCTTTATTAAAGAGTTACTGAACATTTATCTGTCAGCGCTTTATTAAAGCATTACTGAACATTTATCTGTCAGCGCTTTATTAAAGAGTTACTGAACATTTATCTGTCGGCGCTTTATTAAAGCGTTACTGAACATTTATCTGTCAGCGCTTTATTAAAGCGTTACTGAACATTTATCTGTCGGCGCTTTATTAAAGCGTTACTGAACATTTATCTGTCGGCGCTTTATTAAAGAGTTACTGAACATTTATCTGTCAGCGCTTTATTAAAGCGTTACTGAACATTTATCTGTCGGCGCTTTATTAAAGCGTTACTGAACATTTATCTGTCGGCGCTTTATTAAAGCATTACTGAACATTTATCTGTCGGCGCTTTATTAAAGCGTTACTGAACATTTATCTGTCGGCGCTTTATTAAAGCGTTACTGAACATTTATCTGTCAACGCTTTATTAAAGAGTTACTGAACATTTATCTGTCAGCGCTTTATTAAAGAGTTACTGAACATTTATCTGTCAGCGCTTTATTAAAGCGTTACTGAACATTTATCTGTCAGCGCTTTATTAAAGAGTTACTGAACATTTATCTGTCAGCGCTTTATTAAAGAGTTACTGAACATTTATCTGTCAGCGCTTTATTAAAGCGTTACTGAACATTTATCTGTCGGCGCTTTATTAAAGCATTACTGAACATTTATCTGTCGGCGCTTTATTAAAGAGTTACTGAACATTTATCTGTCGGCGCTTTATTAAAGCGTTACTGAACATTTATCTGTCAGCGCTTTATTAAAGCGTTACTGAACATTTATCTGTCAGCGCTTTATTAAAGCATTACTGAACATTTATCTGTCAGCGCTTTATTAAAGCGTTACTGAACATTTATCTGTCGGCGCTTTATTAAAGCGTTACTGAACATTTATCTGTCAGCGCTTTATTAAAGCGTTACTGAACATTTATCTGTCAGCGCTTTATTAAAGAGTTACTGAACATTTATCTGTCGGCGCTTTATTAAAGCATTACTGAACATTTATCTGTCGGCGCTTTATTAAAGAGTTACTGAACATTTATCTGTCGGCGCTTTATTAAAGCGTTACTGAACATTTATCTGTCAGCGCTTTATTAAAGCGTTACTGAACATTTATCTGTCAGCGCTTTATTAAAGCATTACTGAACATTTATCTGTCAGCGCTTTATTAAAGCGTTACTGAACATTTATCTGTCGGCGCTTTATTAAAGCGTTACTGAACATTTATCTGTCAGCGCTTTATTAAAGCGTTACTGAACATTTATCTGTCAGCGCTTTATTAAAGAGTTACTGAACATTTATCTGTCGGCGCTTTATTAAAGCGTTACTGAACATTTATCTGTCGGCGCTTTATTAAAGCGTTACTGAACATTTATCTGTCGGCGCTTTATTAAAGAGTTACTGAACATTTATCTGTCGGCGCTTTATTAAAGCGTTACTGAACATTTATCTGTCAACGCTTTATTAAAGAGTTACTGAACATTTCTGTCAGCGCTTTATTAAAGAGTTACTGAACATTTATCTGTCAGCGCTTTATTAAAGCGTTACTGAACATTTATCTGTCAGCGCTTTATTAAAGAGTTACTGAACATTTATCTGTCGGCGCTTTATTAAAGAGTTACTGAACATTTATCTGTCGGCGCTTTATTAAAGCGTTACTGAACATTTATCTGTCGGCGCTTTATTAAAGCGTTACTGAACATTTATCTGTCGGCGCTTTATTAAAGCGTTACTGAACATTTATCTGTCGGCGCTTTATTAAAGCGTTACTGAACATTTATCTGTCGGCGCTTTATTAAAGCGTTACTGAACATTTATCTGTCGGCGCTTTATTAAAGCGTTACTGAACATTTATCTGTCGGCGCTTTATTAAAGAGTTACTGAACATTTATCTGTCGGCGCTTTATTAAAGCGTTACTGAACATTTATCTGTCGGCGCTTTATTAAAGCGTTACTGAACATTTATCTGTCGGCGCTTTATTAAAGCGTTACTGAACATTTATCTGTCGGCGCTTTATTAAAGCGTTACTGAACATTTATCTGTCGGCGCTTTATTAAAGCGTTACTGAACATTTATCTGTCGGCGCTTTATTAAAGCGTTACTGAACATTTATCTGTCAACGCTTTATTAAAGAGTTACTGAACATTTATCTGTCAGCGCTTTATTAAAGAGTTACTGAACATTTATCTGTCAGCGCTTTATTAAAGAGTTACTGAACATTTATCTGTCAGCGCTTTATTAAAGTGTTACTGAACATTTATCTGTCGGCGCTTTATTAAAGCGTTACTGAACATTTATCTGTCGGCGCTTTATTAAAGCGTTACTGAACATTTATCTGTCGGCGCTTTATTAAAGCGTTACTGAACATTTATCTGTCGGCGCTTTATTAAAGCGTTACTGAACATTTATCTGTCAACGCTTTATTAAAGAGTTACTGAACATTTATCTGTCAGCGCTTTATTAAAGCGTTACTGAACATTTATCTGTCGGCGCTTTATTAAAGAGTTACTGAACATTTATCTGTCGGCGCTTTATTAAAGCGTTACTGAACATTTATCTGTCGGCGCTTTATTAAAGCGTTACTGAACATTTATCTGTCGGCGCTTTATTAAAGCGTTACTGAACATTTATCTGTTGGCGCTTTATTAAAGCGTTACTGAACATTTATCTGTCGGCGCTTTATTAAAGCGTTACTGAACATTTATCTGTCGGCGCTTTATTAAAGCGTTACTGAACATTTATCTGTCGGCGCTTTATTAAAGAGTTACTGAACATTTATCTGTCGGCGCTTTATTAAAGCGTTACTGAACATTTATCTGTCGGCGCTTTATTAAAGCGTTACTGAACATTTATCTGTCGGCGCTTTATTAAAGCGTTACTGAACATTTATCTGTCGGCGCTTTATTAAAGCGTTACTGAACATTTATCTGTCGGCGCTTTATTAAAGCGTTACTGAACATTTATCTGTCGGCGCTTTATTAAAGCGTTACTGAACATTTATCTGTCGGCGCTTTATTAAAGCGTTACTGAACATTTATCTGTCGGCGCTTTATTAAAGCGTTACTGAACATTTATCTGTCGGCGCTTTATTAAAGCGTTACTGAACATTTATCTGTCGGCGCTTTATTAAAGCGTTACTGAACATTTATTTGTCGGCGCTTTATTAAAGAGTTACTGAACATTTATCTGTCGACGCTTTATTAAAGAATTACTGAACATTTATCTGTCGGCGCTTTATTAAAGAGTTACTGAACATTTATCTGTCAGCGCTTTATTAAAGAGTTACTGAACATTTATCTGTCAGCGCTTTATTAAAGCGTTACTGAACATTTATCTGTCAGCGCTTTATTAAAGAGTTACTGAACATTTATCTGTCGGCGCTTTATTAAAGAGTTACTGAACATTTATCTGTCAGCGCTTTATTAAAGCGTTACTGAACATTTATCTGTCAGCGCTTTATTAAAGCGTTACTGAACATTTATCGTCAGTGTAAAGTCAGAGTTACATTTTTATGGAATGTTTTCACCAAACCAAGAGAGATTTGTGCTGTGTGTGTTTTTTTTTTTTTAAGAACTAAACAGATTTTGTTCCTAAACACTGCCCCCTGGTGGAGGAAAGTCTGAGCTGCAGACTGACTCAGAACCAGGACTAACTCCTGCAGCAGAGGCCCAGGTCTGGCCCAGGTCTGGCCCAGGTCTGGCCCAGGTCTGAGGCTTGAGTCAGATTCACTCAGATCACAGCACATTTCATCTGCTTCTAACCCTGGACTCTGAGACACAGACAGACTGACAGTCTGACAGACAGTCAGACAGTCTGACAGACAGACTGACAGACAGTCAGACAGTCTGACAGACAGACTGACAGACAGTCAGACAGTCTGACAGACAGACTGACAGTCTGACAGACAGACTGACAGACAGACTGACAGTCTGACAGACAGACTGACAGTCTGACAGACAGACTGACAGACAGTCAGACAGACTGACAGACAGTCAGACAGTCTGACAGACAGTCAGACAGTCTGACAGACAGTCAGACAGTCTGACAGACAGACTGACAGTCTGACAGACAGACTGACAGACTGACAGACAGACTGACAGACAGACAGACAGACAGACTGACAGACAGACGTAGGTGTGTCCTCACCGTTCCTGTTTGGCCTTCTGTTCTCTGGATCTGCGATCTCCGATCACCGACATCGCCTGGAACACAGTCACACAGTTAACACCTGAGGACACCTACACCTGAGGACACCTGGTTTAGTCCTGGTTTAGTCCTGGTTTAGTCCTGGTTTAGACCTGGTTTAGTCCTGGTTTAGTCCTGGTTTAGTCCTGGTTTAGTCCTGGTTTAGACCTGGTTTAGTCCTGGTTTAGACCTGGTTTAGACCTGGTTAATCCTGGTTTATTCCCGATTTAAATCTCCTCATGTTATTAGCATTAGCCTCCGTTAGCTCCTCAGTGATGGCTTTGGTTTAGTTAGAGTTTACTTCGATTTAATCCAGATTTTGTCATCCTTTCGTCCAGATTCAGACCAGGTTCGGTCCGGGTCTCAGTCCCCAGTTTAACCCTGGTTTAACCCCGTTTTACAGCCAACTCAGTTTCGTTTTTTTCCCGGTTTGCCCTCCTCACGCCGTTAGCATTAGCATTAGCCGCATTAGCCCCGTTAGCTCCCGTTAGCTCCTCACCGTCTCCAGGTCGGAGCTGCTGATCTCTTTCTCCTCCGCGTAGTCCGTGACCCGCTCCAGGTCCGCCGCGCCGCTGTCATGTTTCCGCGGCTTCTCCTGGGGCTTGTTCCCGGTGCAGTTTTCCTCCGCCTCCAGCTCCAGCTCCACGTCTCCCTCCGCCGCCATCGTGACACTTCAGACCGGAAGAGAGGGCGCCGGGACCGGAAGTACCGTGGAGGGCGAGCACCGGCGACAGCGCCACCTGCCGGAAGATGTCTCCGATTAAATCTAACTCAGGACGTAAACTTCTGGCCACCAGGGGCGTAACTGGGCGGGGCCCCGCAGTGCTCCTGCTGGTTATAAACGGTACTGCAGCCTAAATCAGGACAGTGGTCTGTTTTCTGATTGGATAATCGGTGATGCAACCAAAACAAAAACAACTTGGCCATTATGTAAAATATATATTTTAATCGTTAATAACTCAGCTGTGCCATTGTTATCAGTAAAACTAATATTAGATTTAAACAGGTTAACCTCATAGCTGGGACACGTGGCTCATTTTTATGAAATATTAAAAATATAAACTGCTCACAGCAGCTTTCATAAATATTAATTATATTTGAATAAAACTACAACGCCAAACAACTGCAATAAAAACAGCTGATATTAGAGATCAAACATCTAATGCATGGCTTAATACTTAAAATATTTGTGGCTTACAACATGAAGACAGAGCCTTGCTGGGGTGGTGAGCACTAACCACTCTGCCACTGTTCCCTTCACAACTGTTTTTTTTTTTGTTTACATAAATTCAATTTTAATCCTGTTAAACTCATAAACTCAAAACAAAAAGAACCAAAAAATTCTTCTTCAGATAAATAAAAAACTCTGGAGTATTTTCCTCTGACAGAACTCTAATCTCTGGGATGGACTCAGTCCTGGACCGGGGTCAGGACCTGACCGGGGTCACCTGGAGGTCAGCTCACTTTCAGTCAAACTTCTGTCCTGGCCCTGGTCCCAGTCCTGGTCCCAGTCCTGGTCCCGGTCCCAGTCCTGGTCCTGGTCCCAGTCCTGGTCCCAGTCCTGGTCCCGGTCCCAGTCCCAGTCCTGGTCCCAAACCCAGTCCTGGTCCCAGTCCCAGTCCCAGTCCTGGTCCCAGTCCTGGTCCCAGTCCCAGTCCTGGTCCCAGTCCTGGTCCCAAACCCAGTCCTGGTCCCAGTCCCAGTCCCAGTCCTGGTCCCTGGTCCCAGTCCTGGTCCCAGTCCTGGTCCCAGTCCCAGTCCTGGTCCCAGTCCTGGTCCCAGTCCCAGTCCTGGTCCCTGGTCCCAGTCCTGGTCCCAGTCCCAGTCCTGGTCCCTGGTCCCAGTCCAGGTCCTGATCCCAGTCCTGGTCCCAGTCCTGGTCCCGGTCCCAGTCCCGGTCCCAGTCCTGGTCCCTGGTCCAGGTTTTTGTCTGGTTCTATTCTCGGTGTAAATCCAGTTAATCCTGAATTTCTCAGATTTCTTTTCTCTGGACTTTTCCCTGGGACTGAGCCAGATTAGGATTAGACCGGACTTTCTCTCACAACATGGACTCACCCAGACCTGAACCCTGACGAGGACCAAACCCAGACCTGGACCCTGAGGAGAACCAAACCCAGACCTGGACCCTGAGGAGAACCAAACCCAGACCTGAACCCTGAGGAGAACCAAACCCAGACCTGGACCCTGAGGAGAACCAAACCCAGACCTGAACCCTGAGGAGAACCAAACCCAGACCTGAACCCTGACGAGGACCAAACCCAGACCTGGACCCTGAGGAGAACCAAACCCAGACCTGAACCCTGAGGAGAACTCAACCAAGACCTGGACCCTGAGGAGAACTCAACCAAGACCTGGACCCTGAGGAGAACCAAACCCAGACCTGAACCCTGAGGAGAACCAAACCCAGACCTGAACCCTGACGAGGACCAAACCCAGACCTGGACCCTGAGGAGAACTCAACCAAGACCTGGACCCTGAGGAGAACTCAACCAAGACCTGGACCCTGAGGAGAACCAAACCCAGACCTGAACCCTGAGGAGAACTAAACCAAGACCTGGACCCTGAGGAGAACTCAACCAAGACCTGGGCCCTGAGGAGAACTCAACCAAGACCTGGACCCTGAGGAGAACCAAACCCAGACCTGAACCCTGAGGAGAACTCAACCAAGACCTGGACCCTGAGGAGAACTCAACCAAGACCTGGACCCTGAGGAGAACCAAACCAAGACCTGGACCCTGAGGAGAACTAAACAAGAACCTAACAAGAGTCTAACCCAGGTCTAACCCTAACCCTTAGACCCGACCTCAGACCCTCTGGACCTGGTCTCAGGTCTTTCTGATGTTTGCTGAGGTCCAGTGAAGTCCGGACCCAGATGGATTTGTTTATTCTGGTCTACAACGGAGCTGCACCATGAGCTGCCCCCGAGCCACCGTGAGTACTCCGTACTCCTGACCCCTGACCCCTGACCCTGACCTGGTTCTGAACTGGTCTGTGTGGGTTCTAAACTGGCCTGTGTGGGTTCTAAACTGGTCTGTGTGGGTTCTAAACTGGTCTGTGTAGGTTCTAAACTGGTCTGTGTGGGTTCTAAACTGGTCTGTGTAGTTCTAAACTGGTCTGTGTGGTTCTAAACTGGTCTGTGTGGTTCTAAACTGGCCTGTGTGGGTTCTAAACTGGTCTGTGTAGGTTCTAAACTGGTCTGTGTGGGTTCTAAACTGGTCTGTGTAGGTTCTAAACTGGTCTGAGTGGGTTCTAAACTGGTCTGTGTGGGTTCTAAACTGGTCTGTGTGGGTTCTAAACTGGCCTGTGTGGGTTCTAAACTGGTCTGTGTGGGTTCTAAACTGGTCTGTGTGGTTCTAAACTGGTCTGTGTAGGTTCTAAACTGGTCTGTGTGGGTTCTAAACTGGTCTGTGTAGGTTCTAAACTGGCCTGTGTGAGTTCTAAACTGGTCTGTGTAGGTTCTAAACTGGTCTGTGTGGGTTCTAAACTGGTCTGTGTGGGTTCTAAACTGGTCTGTGTGGGTTCTAAACTGGCCTGTGTGGTTCTAAACTGGTCTGTGTAGTTCCAAACTGGTCTGTGTGGGTTCTAAACTGGCCTGTGTGGGTTCTAAACTGGCCTGTGTGGTTCTAAACTGGTCTATGTGGGTTCTAAACTGGCCTGTGTGGGTTCTAAACTGGTCTGTGTGGGTTCTAAACTGGTCTGTGTGGGTTCTAAACTGGTCTGTGTGGTTCTAAACTGGTCTGTGTGGTTCTGAACTGGTCTGTGTGGGTTCTAAACTGGTCTGTGTGGGTTCTAAACTGGCCTGTGTGGTTCTGAACTGGTCTGTGTGGGTTCTAAACTGGCCTGTGTGGGTTCTAAACTGGTCTGTGTGGTTCTAAACTGGTCTGTGTGGTTCTGAACTGGTCTGTGTGGGTTCTGAACTGGTCTGTGTGGGTTCTAAACTGGTCTGTGTGGGTTCTAAACTGGTCTGTGTGGTTCTGAACTGGCCTGTGTGGGTTCTAAACTGGCCTGTGTGGGTTCTAAACTGGCCTGTGTGGGTTCTAAACTGGTCTGTGTGGGTTCTAAACTGGCCTGTGTGGGTTCTAAACTGGTCTGTGTGGTTCTAAACTGGTCTGTGTGGTTCTAAACTGGTCTGTGTGGGTTCTGAACTGGTCTGTGTGGTTCTAAACTGGTCTGTGTGGGTTCTGAACTGGTCTGTGTGGTTCTAAATTGGTCTGTGTGGTTCTAAACTGGTCTGTGTGGGTTCTAAACTGGTCTGTGTGCGTTCTAAACTGGCCTGTGTGGGTTCTGAACTGGCCTGTGTGGTTCTGAACTGGTCTGTGTGGGTTCTAAACTGGTCTGTGTGGTTCTAAACTGGTCTGTGTGGTTCTAAACTGGTCTGTGTGGGTTCTAAACTGGTCTGTGTGGTTCTAAACTGGTCTGTGTGGTTCTAAACTGGTCTGTGTGGGTTCTGAACTGGTCTGTGTGGTTCTAAACTGGTCTGTGTGGTTCTAAACTGGTCTGTGTGGGTTCTAAACTGGTCTGTGTGGGTTCTAAACTGGCCTGTGTGGGTTCTAAACTGGCCTGTGTGGTTCTGAACTGGTCTGTGTGGGTTCTAAACTGGTCTGTGTGGTTCTAAACTGGTCTGTGTGGTTCTAAACTGGTCTGTGTGGTTCTAAACTGGTCTGTGTGGGTTCTGAACTGGTCTGTGTGGTTCTAAACTGGTCTGTGTGGTTCTAAACTGGTCTGTGTGGTTCTAAACTGGTCTGTGTGGGTTCTAAACTGGTCTGTGTGGGTTCTGAACTGGTCTGTGTGGTTCTAAACTGGTCTGTGTGGTTCTAAACTGGTCTGTGTGGTTCTAAACTGGCCTGTGTGGGTTCTAAACTGGTCTGTGTGGGTTCTAAACTGGTCTGTGTGGGTTCTAAACTGGCCTGTGTGGGTTCTAAACTGGTCTGTGTGGTTCTAAACTGGTCTGTGTGGTTCTAAACTGGCCTGTGTGGGTTCTAAACTGGTCTGTGTGGTTCTAAACTGGTCTGTGTGGGTTCTAAACTGGTCTGTGTGGGTTCTAAACTGGTCTGTGTGGTTCTAAACTGGTCTGTGTGGTTCTAAACTGGTCTGTGTGGGTTCTAAACTGGTCTGTGTGGGTTCTAAACTGGTCTGTGTGGTTCTAAACTGGTCTGTGTGGGTTCTAAACTGGTCTGTGTGGGTTCTAAACTGGTCTGTGTGGGTTCTAAACTGGTCTGTGTGGGTTCTAAACTGGTCTGTGTGGGTTCTAAACTGGTCTGTGTGGGTTCTAAACTGGTCTGTGTGGGTTCTAAACTGGTCTGTGTGGTTCTAAACTGGCCTGTGTGGGTTCTAAACTGGTCTGTGTGGTTCTAAACTGGTCTGTGTGGTTCTAAACTGGTCTGTGTGGTTCTAAACTGGTCTGTGTGGGTTCTAAACTGGCCTGTGTGGGTTCTAAACTGGTCTGTGTGGTTCTAAACTGGTCTGTGTGGTTCTAAACTGGTCTGTGTGGGTTCTAAACTGGTCTGTGTGGTTCTAAACTGGTCTGTGTGGGTTCTAAACTGGTCTGTGTGGGTTCTAAACTGGTCTGTGTGGGTTCTAAACTGGTCTGTGTGGTTCTAAACTGGTCTGTGTGGGTTCTAAACTGGTCTGTGTGGTTCTGAACTGGTCTGTGTGGGTTCTAAACTGGTCTGTGTGGTCCTGTGTAGGTTCTAACTGGTCTGTGTGGGTTCTAAACTGGTCTGTGTGGGTTCTAAACTGGTCTGTGGTGGGTTCTAAACTGGTCCTGTGTGGTTCTGAAACTGGTCTGTGTGGTTCTAAACTGGTCTGTGTGGGTTCTAAACTGGTCTGTGTGGGTTCTAAACTGGTCCTGTGTGGGTTCTAAACTGGTCTGTGTGGGTCTGAACTGGTCTGTGTGGGTTCTGAACTGGTCTGTGTGGTTCTAAACTGGTCTGTGTGGGTTCTAAACTGGTCTGTGTGGGTTCTAAACTGGTCTGTGTGGTTCTAAACTGGTCTGTGTGGTTCTTAAACTGGTCTGTGTGGGTTCTGAACTGGTCTGTGTGGGTTCTAACTGGTCTGTGTGGGTTCTAAACTGGTCTGTGTGGGTTCTAACTGGTCTGTGTGGTTCTAAAACTGGTCTGTGTGGTTCTAAACTGGTCTGTGTGGGTTCTAAACTGGTCTGTGTGGTTCTAAACGGGCTGTGGTGGGTTCTAAAAACTGGTCTGTGTGGGTTCTAAACTGGCCTGTGTGGGTTCTGAACTGGTCTGTGTGCGTTCTAACTGGTCTGTGTGGGTTCTAAACTGGTCTGTGGTGGGTTCTAAACTGGTCTGTGTGGGTTCTAAACTGGTCTGTGTGGTTCTAAACTGGTCTGTGTGGTTCTAAACTGGTCGTGTGGAATAGAATTACATGCATAAAAAAAAAAAAAAAAAAAAAAAAACTAAATAGAACTCGACATTTTTATATATATAAATAGTTTTTCCCAATTCATTTTTTTCATGGATGCCAATACCCACTTCAGTCCTCATCATACATATGACACACACACACACACACACACACACACACACACACACACACACACACACACACACACACACACACACACACACACACACACACACACACACACACACACACACACACACACACACAAAGGATAGAAGACTTCTGTCTTTCACATGAGTTCATATTTTATTCACAATAGAACATTGATAACTTAGCAAATGTCTATACTAGAAATGTTACCCTTTTATAAACAAAAAGAGCTCATTTCAAATTTGATGCCTGCCACAGGTCTCAAAATAGTTGGGACAGGGCCAACACATGGCTCAAACAGAAAGAAATAAAAAAAATATTCAGCTGGGATACGTCCATACCGTTCCTGCACCACCCAGAAGTCCTGACCATTTAAAAACTTAATATGCCTCATTGTCTGCTGCGTGCACAGCATTTTTATTTTGCCCTATTTTGCATTTGTATAATAAGACCTGGACCCCTCTCCTCTGATGCCAATTTACTTAGTGGCCGTTCCATGAAACTGCTGTGGAAAAATCACATGTGGTGGTCATGGCATCACTCACTATCCTGTTCCATAATATATCCATGGGTGAAACGCAGATATCACTTGATACTGCCCCCTCTTTCCTGATTGGTTGCACATTGATCTAATTTCTTTTATAGTTTAGAGAGAGAGTTTAAAATCTGTCCATTTGTTCTACCTGTTCTTGTAAATCCAAGTTTATACCACGAGGACCAATTTTATTATTTGTAAAGAATAGAAAAATCATTAGGATGGCTGGACAGGCTATAGTTACACATCAGACAAATGATGCTTGTGGATATCTTAATACTATCACTGTATTCCAACTGTGTCCCTTTTGTCTTTTTCAGAACTACAGACGTTTGACAAGCACAGTCCAACTCACGGTGGTCCATTCATGGCCATAGACTACACTAATGACATTATGGTGACGTACCGCAGCCACGGCCATCCCATCGCCTTCAAAGTTATGCCTGTTTCCTATATTCAATATGTGGCAAATGAACTGGACAAACTGCCTGGTGGAGCTAACGCCGTTGTCCGTCATAGCGTCTGGGCTCACTTCGCCTATTTCCCCTCGGAGGTCTACTATCAGCGGCTCATGACCATTCGCAAAGCAATACAACGTCTGAAAAAAAAGAGCTCCAGACACAAAAGTCATTATCCGAACTGCGAACCTGAGGGAGGTGAATATGGTATTAATTTTGCACTACAGTAATTGGTACCTTCTCCAGATTGACAGAGTGCTCCGGGCAGTGTTTAAAGATATGGATGTTCTCCTGTTGGAGGCCTGGGAGATGGTACAGGCCTCTAACCTGGAACACCATATCCACCCACCGCCTCCGATCATCAAACTCATGATGGATGGGATTCTGTCCTACACATGCCCCACAAAGGGAGGGCTGAATGTTATAATGAAGATTGTGAAATTAAAGTGGAACTCAGTAACTCTGCTTGTTTCTGAGACACCAGGGGAAGATGCTTCCCTCACACAACTTATTAACCATCACACAGACTCCGAAACTGTTTATTTAACCCAAAAACGTTACTGAGTTCCACTTTAACTCCCAAAGGCTCAACGGTTGTAATATTACAACCAAAGTTTCAACTTGTGCAAAATAAACCTTATTTCTTCTTTTCAATTAAAATCCTATATTTACATATTAAGTGAGTCTTATTGTTCAACTTGGTACTGCTTTTGTCTGGTTCAGTTTATAATTCAACCTTTCTATCTGACCTCAACCCTGTTTGTATGTTTTTGTTGAACACCACCATCTCATTTTACTATTGAATATTTCTACATATAACTTTGCATGTTACCATTAAACTTACATTTTGATTTAATACTGCTAAGGTTAATAACGCTTCAACATTAGTAATAATAATACTTTGGTCTTATGTAATGTTTTTCTTCTTTCACGGTAAGGTCTCCCTACACTTAGGTGCATTGCTTGTTCCAAATATGGCACACAATAATGAGCTTGCTACAAAGTTAGGAGACTCAGTTACAGCTGGGGGCTCCCACGGCCCTGGTCGAGGCACGGGAGTTTCTCGAAGAAAAACAAGATAACGCAATGCAGAGATCGTCATACATCGTCATACATAATATAAAAACTTAGGACACTCCTCTCTCTGGCAGCGCGTTCACCCTGCTGCTGTGACCTTACCTGTGTGATACTGAAATAAACTTGATTACACTTCTGAATCATCGTCTTCTTTGATGCTTACACCCAAAATGAACAAATCCTTACATTACAAACCTGGATAAAACCAGATTTATCCGTTGCGCGGTATTAATGGGTCATTTTGACCCACTTTTAAAAAATGGTTCTAAAAGGTTTTTCCTGTCTTCATCTCCCGTGTCTCTGACCCCTGACCCCTGACCAAACAGACACTTCTCTGTTGGTCCACTCTGTTTCGCAGGCTGTGCTCTCAGATTGGATGCTCTAAGTCCCGCCTCACTCGCTCTGTTATTGGTTGCTTTTGTTTAGCTCTCGTATGATTGGCTTAGAGTGGAAAGAGAGAGGGCGCACAGTGGAGCGCTGGTTTGAAGAGAGAGACGGATGAGTACAGTCAGCAGTATTGAACATTTCTACATATTCTGATGTCCTACTGCTAAGGTTAATAACGCTTCAACATTAGTGAGAATAATACTTGGGTCCTATGTGATGTTTTTTTTTCACCGCGAGGTCAGTTTACAGTCGGGTGCATTGTTCAGTTATAAAATTAATTCAGTTCAATTCAGATTTATTTGTATGTCCCAGTATCACAACAAAAGTCGCCTCAAAGGCTTCACAAACAGTTGATCAAACATAAACACACAATCAGACTTAACACACAATCAGCACAAACAATAACTACACTAAACTAAACAGAGCCAGGACACTCCTGTCCTTAGACCCTCCTTCTCTTAAGGAAAAACTCCTACAAAAAAAACAGCTATGGGAAAAAAGAAGAAACCTTATGGAGCCCATATTGAAGGAGAGATCCTCTCCCAGGACGGACAGGCAATGCATCTAGGAGTTAGTTCATTAGTTCATCTGTAGGATCATAGATCACTCTGTAAGGATTCATCCAGGGAGTGGGGCGAGGGTTGAGGAAGTCCAGAGGATGCAGCAGGGGCCTCATCCAGACAGGTGAGTGGGGCGAGATAGGTCCGGGAAATCCAGGATCCGAGGATCCAGGAGAAAAAAAATCTTTGACCTTTTACAACCCAGTTACCATTCTTACGCACTCAAATAACTCCGGATAAATAATGTTTTTCTCTACGGTGTTGATACCCACAATTTACGCCTTCAAATTTTGTTTAATAACAAACTTCACTTATATATGTACATAATATATTTCTGGGATTGATGGGGACGCTCCTGTTTCCCTGTATTTGGGTGCTGCTATGACTGGATTGTGGTTGTTTGTCCTGAAATCTGCGTTATCGTCCACCTTTATCCCTTTCCACACCTTTTTACGGTGATCTCATTTTCTACTACTATCAAACACGCTCTTATTTTTATTATGTTTTCTAATTTAAGAATATTCCCTCCTTTTCAGTTTTCTTTTAAGAATTCTTACTCGGATTTCTATTGGCCTCTATTACACTATTTTTTTTCCTTGTTTAATTATAATAATAATGATAATCGCGGATTTCCTTATGACGTAATTTTTTACCCACAATTTTTTTTTCATTCTGACATACACTTGCTGCTGACCAAGGGGTCGCCATTTTGATTGTCCTTGTCACTTCCGGCTTGTACCGATAGACTGCGAATGCTACACGAGGAATTGCACTACAGTAACCGTGATAAGAACAAGTGTCGGTCAATACATAATACGTGAATCCCATACACGCAGTTTTGACATCTGGACACTCTTTGGGTGAGTTAAACTATACATTTATATACTGATACTGTATATATTTTTCCTTTCTTTTCTTTTGTTTCCTCTCCCCCTCCCTTTGTTCTTTTTTTTCCTCTCTGGCCACAGCAGTGTCCTCTAAAATGGCAGCTTGTCCACCCAAGAATTGTTTAATTCTATTCTTTTTGAGCGACCCAGGTGGCCCCGGTCCTCTTGGTGACTCCAGAGCAGATAGCTAGCCTTAGGCTAATACTACAGTCCGATTGGCCGCTGACGCCGGGAGTCCTCCGGGAAGGCGGTGCGAGTCGCCGCTGGTCCCGGAGGATCCTCCGCGGGTCCGGAGTTCTCTGGCCCCTGGAGGGACCGGAGAGGCAGGCTCCGGTCTTCCCAGTCTCTCCGCTACGGACAGGACGCGGGGCCGGGGACTCCTCCCCTGGCGCTGAGCCGCTGGAGGTGGATCATTGTTTGGACTCCTTGGGTCCGGACTGCGATACCTAGCGGTGTTAACGAAAGGTCTGGGCCCCAGGTTGGTCCACAGAAAAGTAGGTGCTCTTCTCATTTTTTTCTCTGCATATTTTGCCTCTCTCCACAGCCTTCTTTTTCTTACGGACCTTACTTTGGTCCCGCGGGGACTTGGAGCACGTTACGTGTCTTCAGTAACCATTGTTACGCATCTTATTTCATTTCTGAGAGATAACTTATAATACTTTGGCTGTATCTGAGTTCTCAACCCAACCTATCTCTCTCATTCTGTTTGGGGACTAATTCTTATTTTTGCTGTATGCTTGCAGGACTGCAAGTACTTTATAATCACCATCTAAATTAATCCTGGTCTTCTTAATTTATTAATCCTTGGCAAAATAATATTCCAGAAACGTAACACTGAACTATGTAAAAATGACACCTTCAATCAATTTGATTAATTATGTATTTCATTCTTTAAAGGCTGAATGCCATAAAATTGGATTATTTCATCTTACTTTATTTCATCTTACTATATTGCTTCAATTCCCAACACAGACCCCCTAAACCTAAATACAAAATAAAGCAAGAACAAAAATGTGACGTTATATATGAAATACCATGTTTATCATGCAACAAAACATACACAGGAGAAACAGGTAGGACATTCAGAACACGGAAGAAGGAACAGCAGACAGAATGTGAAAAGGAAACATCAAACAGACAAACGAGCGATCAAAGAACGAGCAGAACAAGAAAATCTCAATCAGCCACATCCAACCTCTGTAAAAGGGAAAATCATGTCATGGACTGGAACAAAGCCAGGGTCATCTGTGCTGAAAGTAACAAGTACCACCACTGGATCAGGGAGGCCATTGAAATTAGGAAACAAGCACCAGGGACGAGGGAGCCTACACCTTATCCCACACCTGGGATGCAGTCCTGGAGAGGGTGTCAGACAGTAGGGGGCGCAAGCTTTCCCTACTGTCTGACAAAACAACATAAGCAGCCAACAAGACACGCCACAGCGACGTCACGTGACGCTTCTGACGAAGGCAACAGGAAGTAGCCGAAACTAGTAAAGCAGGTAAAACAAACACTCCTGTCTGACTAAAAGAAACTTTTGAACAGTAGTTTACTTAAGAAGACAGTATGAATTTCCACAAAAGAAAAAAGAAAGAAAAAAAGGTTTATATATTTCTCTCCTTTTTCTTTACCACACTGTATTGTACTACACATTCCATGCCAATGACAGATGACAGGGGAGGATGTGCGACGTGCATGTGCCAGTGCTTTACCTTTGTTTCTTTATTCAACTGCCTGCTCACACTGAGCGGGTGGGGAGATTCATCGAGATAAATTCAAACAACCTAACCCTAACCAACTTGTTGATAGACCTAACCCTAACCAGTTAACTAATTCGGACTGCCTAAATTGACCCTGATCACCCTTATAGTTGATAGTCCTAATTGTGAAGTCTTAAACACCAGTTGTTGTCAGTCCTTGGTCTCTCAGAGTCCCCTTCTTTTGTTTTTTTATGATTAATTTTTCAATTTGAATATAATTTATTTATTGAACCCTATTTGACATTTGTTTTGCTTTTGGCAATTTCATTTTGGTTTTGTCCCCACTTTTGGGACTCTGAGAGCCCAAACAGGCTTTCTACGTAAACGGCATTCCGTGTTTGTGAGCCACCTTCTGTCTTTTCTTTAGGGTAGTTTTGTATTGAGTCTTGGAGTTTTGTCTGGATGTTCCCAGTGACACTACTGTCTTGTCTGTGCATGGATTTTCTATGATCTTTGGAGCAACTTCTTGTTTTTTTAGTTGACCTACTTATGTCCATGTCGTAATGTTTAGGCTATTCACCTGGGGTTTTGGGAGAGGCCCTTGGATTTTTAATTCATGGCTTTTTCAGTTCATCTAGTTTAAAACCACAATTTAGTGAGTACCACAAGGTAAAAAAAAAAATAGAAAAAAATTATATATATATATATATATATATATATACACACACAAATAAACAATTTCATGTTGGGATCCCCATTGTGGGTTAAAAAGTTCAATTCATGCGTTAAAAACAATTCATGTAGTTAATAAACTTGTTTAAAATCATCTGTGTCTTGTCTGCTCTCTGTATTTTTCACTCTCCCTCTGTCTGCTGTTTTCGCCAGAAGCCAATAGGAGGCGCACAAGAGGGAAAGGGGCGGTGTCCAGGCATGTCCTTGGCATCCACAGTCACTTTGAGCCTCTTCCACTGCAAGGCACTTGCTGATCGTGATTTTGCCACAGTTAGTTGCTCAGTGTGCTCTTTGTGCCTTGCCTGAAGAAGACCTAAGCCTGGTCGAAACGTCGCGACGGGCACTTTTTATTTTTTGGCTCTTCTCAACAACAAAAAGGTGTTTTTAAAAACCAACTCCCCTTTTTGTTTGTTTTAGTTTATTTTATTTTAAGCCTTATTTTAATTTTTTTAATTTAAATTTCATTTATTCTGGGTATTAAAACCCCTAATCTGCTCTGCCCCAGCCATGAGGGGCCAATACTACGGTGAGCCGGAGGTGTGGCATTGGGTTAGGGTTATTTATCACACTGTATTGTACTGTACAACTAGGTACAACAACTAGGTAATATACTGTCCCCTATCCTGACCCTGATCCTAAATTTAACCCTATCTAACACCCATAACTAACCCTGACTGGACAGAGGAACGCAGGTAAGAACTAATATGCCACTGGAAAAACTCTGCCAAAACTTAAACAGGTTTTAAACACACTCTTGGACCATGGAACTTCTGCAAACTCTCGCAAGTCTCTCCCAGGCCTCCACTCTGGACGCATGGAACTTCTGCAGTCCTCAAGTCTCTCCCAGTCCTCCACTCTGGACCATGGAACTTCTGCAGTCTCAAGTCTCTCCCAGTCTCCACTCTGGACCATGGAACTTCTGCAGTCTCAAGTCTCTCCCAGTCTCCACTCTGGACCATGGAACTTCTGCAGTCTCAAGTCTCTCCCAGGCTCCACTCTGGACCATGGAACTTCTGCAGTCTCAATGTCTCTCCCAGGCTCCACTCTGGACCATGGAACTTCTGGCAGTCTCAAGTCTCTCCCAGTCTCCACTCTGTGACCATTGGAACTTCTGCAGTCTCAAGTTCTCTCCCAGGCTCCACTCTGGACCATGGAACTTCTGCAGTCTCAAGGTCTCTCCCAGGCTCCACTCTGGGACCATGGAACTTCTGCAGTCTCAAGTCTCTCCCAGGCTCCACTCTGGATGCTGAATGCTCTGCGTCATGATGCAATCTGGGAATCCCCAGAACAAGAAACAACCCTTCATCCATGAAAGAACATACATTGATGGACGAGTTAATAGTATAGGTAGGAGGAGTAGTCATGACGTGCGTGGGGCCAGTGCACTCCTTTGACCTCTCTTTTACTGCACATTTCGCGAGACTTGACAGGGAGAGTTCATCCAGAATAATTTTTACAATCCTAACTTTGAGTCGTTTACTGCATCAGCCTGTTGCGCTTTGTTTAAATGCTTGAAGTGGTACGGATACTTCTGTGTTGTCCCTACATTGCGATGAAATTTTAGATCGAATACTGACAAAAAGACTGTGTCTGGATCAATCAGCAATTGTCTGTTAATTTCTTGTGCACAAGGAGAACACAGACAGAGGAGAGATGCAGAGTGTCTTAGCAGAAGCTAGGTTTTTAGCCAAACCTACACAGGAAGAGAACGTGTCCCAGAGTCACAGCAGATCTGAGAATTTTGCTCTAATCTTTAAGAAGAAAAGAACCGGCCATTGGGTCCCAGCCTCGTGTGCACAAGGACACAACATCTTTGTCCTCACAGCTGCTACGCTGCTGTTGTCCGTACAGCACTAAGCTCAGATAAGAGAAATTAACAGTAGGATTAAACAGAAATTATGATTTCCAAACATTCCTCCCTTTTGATTATAATAAAAACCCTTTTTTATATTAATCAATAATAAAGCAATCCCATTCATCAGTATCATTACCTTCACAGTTTTAAAATGATACCTCATTAGACTAAATCAAAACAGACAAAACAATTCCTTTTGTACAAGAAGTAAGACTTAAAACTTTGGTAGGATTAAACTTTGAGCTTATAATGCAAAGTGTAGGAAAAATATCATTCACAATCAAAGAAAAAGTAAAACAAAGTGAGAGGGACAGTCCTC